>JARFJB010000454.1:3010000-3080000 GCA_036346205.1 Vesta saturnalis | reverse complement strand
AACAAAACGACAGTGAACGAATTTGTGTCCTATGTGAATTTTAAAGCTCATAATACTCAAATTTAATAGACAAATATGTATAAACAACAAATACTTTCACAAGACATAGTAAAATAAATAAGTAGTTTTGCGGTGCATGTAATGCTAATGGCATTTGCTTAAATTCTCATTAAAGAAATCCTAATAATTGACATTCCTTAGTATCATTAACAACAGATTAGCAAATATTCAGATATGTTTTTATTAGTTAGTTCGTTTTCAACTGTGATTTAAAAGCGAGTGTAGAAATATGAGTTCTACATTGGGAAAAAGTGGCCAAGTAATAAGTGGTCAAACGCGTGAGGTGATATATAATGTGTACAGTTATTTGAAAAACTTACACTACACATACCTTACAACAATTAAAAGAAACCGTGTCTGAAGCAACAAAAGTGTCTGTTAGATCAGTGGCAAATATTATTAAAGAGGGTGAAGGTCCAACAGAAGAGGAAAACCAAGATTTTCAACTCAGGCAAAAACACCCACGTCCGTCTCCTGTGACCGACTTGGAAGATTTCGAAGAGACCTTTTCTCAATATAGTACATAATTTGCACAAGACCGAGGGTGCACGGTGACAATTCCTGCTCTACCGAGAAACTCACAATGACTTAGGTTGACGAGTGGTGCTACATCTTTACGTGTTATATTAAAGACCTGGGATTTCAATGGCATCGAACTGAGAATAATAGAAAACTTTTAATAGAGAAGAACAATATAGGGCTCTAATTACTTACTTACAAAAATTCAATTCTACGAGAATTAAATCGTCCAATTATCTACATGGACGAAACATATGTTCATAGTGGACATACACAATCAACGTCGTGGAGTGATGGCACAACCAACGGACTGCTGTCTGCTATTTCCAAAGGACCAAGAATGATTGTGGTACATGCAGGAGGTGAAATGGGTTTTTTACCAGGTTGTAGTCTGATATTTACATCAGGAATTAGCAGCGGAGACTATCACGACGAGATGAATGGTAGCAACTACGAAAAATGGTTACGTGAGAAACTTTTACCAAACTTGCCTCCATCATCGGTTTTGTTTATTGATAATGCGCCGTACCATAATGTTCAGGTGGATCGTGCTCCAACAAGTAATTCGAAAAAGGCAGATATGGTGAAGTGGTTAATAGAGAAAAAGATACCGTTCACTCCTTTGATGTAGACCACAACTTTATGAAATAATTAAGCTACACAAAAAGGAACATAACGTACAAGTTTGATTGTATACTAAGTAATGAAGGACATACGGTGCTGCGACTACCTCCCTATCACCCGGACATAAACCCGATTGAGTTGATTTGGGCTCAAGTGAAAAATAATGTTGCAAAGAGAAATACCACCTTAACTTCAACCACGTTAGAAGATTGTTGGAAGAAGAATTAGCGGCTGTTACTTAAGAAAACTGGCAAAAGTGCTGTAAGAAGGTAATTGACCAGGGAAAAAAAATTTAGAGAACGAAATACTGATTGACGTACAAGTCGAAAAACTGGTGATAAATTTGGAGCACGATTCAGAAACTGAAAGCGGCTCCTCTAGTGATGAATGATTGTGTAACTTATTTGTTAGTAGTATTTAATGTTATTATAGTAGGTATGGTGTATGGAAATATAAAATTGATTACCTAAGAAATATCATAACTTTTTTAAATCCTGAATAATACTCTTAAAATACAGCCTATTCTGTTTCTATAATTAAAAATCGAACTTATACTTTTTTGATTTTCATAAACGATTAAACTGTTGTGTTCATTTGTAATTCAAATATAAAATTATTACTTGTCAACATGGTTATTTTTTATTTTATAAATGTTTAAACTATTACTGATCATATGTAATTCAAATAAATAAAATATTTTAAAATTTCTTGTGGTTTGGTGACGAATAATTGAAAACGCGACACCGACGCCACTGGTAATGCTTTCAGTCGCTATTGCGTTAACGAGTGCGGCCGAATGCGAACATCCATGCGCGACGAGGCATTCTTTGGCCGCGCGGACTGTGTGTGTGTATATATATATATATATATATATATATATATATATATATATATATATATATATATATATATGGCCAATCCGTTAACCACATATTCTTTGGGACAAAATAAGGGACTTTTCTTATGTCACTTTTCATTTGAACGCTTCCTTTTGTATATGGTATACAGGGTGTCAAACTTCACTGTTTAGAATTGTATTTTTTTATTATCTCTGGTGTGTTTTAAGATATCGTTTTCAAATTTGGTACAAATCTTACTCTTTTCTAAGTGCACCTTCTGTATGATTTTAAGTAAAAAATTCAAAGAACTAATAGAAAAATAAGAGGAGTGTGGTAACCTTTAACCCCCCATTTTTTCTGACGAACGCCTATGAACGTCGCATCCATTTTTTATAGTAGTTTGATGATTTATCCAATTTTTTTGGCTCTTGTAAACTTTTGATTTGATGCTTCCTTAATGACATACTTTTAGTTATTCGACTAGGTGTTGCGATTTTTTTAACAATTTTTTTTATTTTATTAATCAGAATAAATTCATAATAACAACTTAAAACAATCAATTGTGCTAATAATTATAATACTAAGTTTTTGGGGATTCATGAAAGATTTTGTTTATACGGTTCCAATAATAAATCAAAATCAATTGAGGGATCGCATCACAGAAGGTGCAGAGGTATTTAGATTGAAACCGAATATTTTCCAAAATATTCGGTTTTCAGTTATAAAAAGAGCCAGAAGGAGCATTCGCGAAGGCGGTGGACACATAGAACATTTAATTTAATTATTTGCATCCAACTTCGTATTATAATTACCTTTGCCACTGAGACACGGAGTAATCCAATATATATATTTTAGAACTTAATATATATATATATATATATATATATATATATATATATATATATATATATATACTAAACTTTTCGTGGTTGCGCAGAAGTTTATTGCGCAGGTGTATTGCGCTTAAGCTCTTCCATATGGGTTTCATTTCTACACTAGCTTGGCTTATTGGATTTTCTGCTAGTGCGATGTATGTGGCTTCTTTGAGTTTTCGACGAGTTGTGTTCTCGTCCTTTGCCACTATCTGTATGTTATCCCATTGGATGCGGTGGTCTTCGTTCCAGACATGTTCGGCGATTCTTGATCTTTCTGTTTCGCCCTTGCGGACGTTGTTCTTATGTTCCTGTGTTCTCACTTTGAGTGGTCTACTGCTCTCTCCTATGTATGCTCTGCCGCATTCGCATGGTAGGTTATATACACAATTCTTGGAATTCTGATCTTCATAGTATGGTTTGGTTTTGGTTAGTATTCCCCTGAGCGTTCTGGTCGATTAACTAAATTAATCTCAGTCATTTTTAGTTAAAGTGCACGAATATTATTTTTTCCGGCGACTAGCCCACTACTTTTTCAATTTATATGCATATCATTTATTGCGTGTAAACCTGTATCGTCAGCGAATTGTGAAGTTTTTATATTCGATTTAATATTATTAACTATATCCTTTACATACATGATATATAAGAGAACAGAGAACCCCTCCTGCTTGCGGAATTGCTTTAGAAATAATTCACCCAAAAAAACCTTCGAGTTTCAATTTTCTTAGCAGAAATTCTTTTTTTTTTGTATAAAATTATAGTTACAAAAATAACTGAAAATAATAATTGTCTATTTGTATACAAAATATCATAATTTAAAATTTAAGCGGCTTGTTGAAGGTTCCGCATTAAGGAATAAACCGTAATAGGTGGTAGGCATGTATACTTCATACCAGCCGGGGAGGTACCACCACCCTTACCATGGGCTCCTTAATATTGGGTCTCCGATTTTCTGAGCTCTAATCTTACTGCTATTCACCAACATCTTGAACAATTACAACCTGATATATTGTTTCTATCTGAAACACAAATCTCCTCTGAAAGCTCCGAGTCACCCGACTTGCAATTTCCTCACTCTAACTTGCGATATAAAGGAGGCGTATGTGCGTACATCAAGGACAGAATTGCTTGCAAGAGGGTTTCTTCCTTAGAAAATAAAAATTTTGACGTGATTTGGTTTAAACATTCTGGTCCTAATTTTGTGAAATTCTAGTGTTGCATTTATAGGTCTCCTAATGACAGCAACTTTCAAGACTTCTTCGATTACCTTAGTATGAAAGTTGACTATCTCCTGTCTCAGTTTCCATCTTGCGATATCTCATTTGTAGGCGATTTCAATGTTCATAATTCTAGTTGGCTTCAATTTTCATCTACTACAAATCCCGCTGGTCATAGTGCAGAAACATTTGCTATTTCATGTGATCTCACACAAATGATTTCTGAACCCACAAGGATCCCTGATAACCCTAACCATACTCCACATCTTCTAGATCTCTTTCTTACATCAAACCCTTTTGTTTATAAAACTTCCGTTCTTTCACCTTTAGGTCTTTCCGACCATTGTCTAATAAAAATCATTTCTACTGTACCTAATTCCACTGTTGTTCGCAAAACCGATAGAACCTTGTGGTGTTTTAAGTCAGCTCGATGGAGTGATTTACGGGATTTCTTTGCAACCTTTCCATGGCGTGAATATTGTTTTAAGTCGTCCTCTTCTTCGGACATCGCTCTTTCAGTATCTGAAGTCATCCTCATGGGAATGGAGTTATACATTCCGAAAAAACAGAACCGTGTAGGTCATTCACGTTCCAAACCCTGGTTCAATAAGGCTTGTTCTGATGCAATATCTTTAAAAAATAAATGTTACATTAAATGGAAATCTAATAAATCGGTTGACAGTCATGTAGAATACGTTGGTGCTAGAAATATCTGCAAAAGTGTCATCACTAAAACTAAAAAGTTGTTCGAACAACGAAAATGCAATGAACTAGCTACATCTCCTTTAGGCAGTCGTAAATTTTGGTCTTTAGCAAAAGCCATTAGTAAAAACTTTCGAACATCTTCATTTCCCCTGACATCTATTGATGGATCGGTAGTTGCTGATTCTGTAGACAAAGCCAACGTTTTTGTGGATTTGTTTGCATCAAACTCGTGTCTCAATGATTCTGGAAAAGATGTGCCCCTAGTCAACTCTTCTTCATACGCTATGAAACCAATTCATTTTCGGTACAAGCTCTTGGAATCGATCATCAGTAGGCTTGATCTCAATAAGGCAACTGGCCCAGACGGTATCCCAGCTATTGTCTTAAAGAAATGTTCCCCCGAACTAGTACCAGTCCTATCTAAGCTCTATACGATCTCTATGTCTTCTGGGGAATTCCCTTCATCATGGAAGTTAGCAAATGTTCAACCTACTCCCAAAAAAGGTGATAAGACCGATCCCTCAAATTACAGACCAATTGCCATCACTTCCATTTTGTCTAAAATCATGGAAAAAGCCATCAATCAGCAACTGCTCACGTTCCTTGAAACTAACAAACTCCTTAGTGACCACCAATATGGGTTTAGGCAAAGTCGTTCAACAGGCGATCTTCTTTCATATGTGACCCAAGTTTGGAACAATACAGTAGAGCAGTCCGGTGAAACAGTTGTAGTCGCTTTAGATATCTCAAAGGCATTTGACCAAGTTTAGCATAAGTGTTTACTTGCCAAACTCACCTCGTTTGGGTTAAATGATACGCTCATCAACTGGGTTTCTAGTTTCCTTGATAAAAGACGAATAAGTGTCGTAGTTGATGGCTTTTTTTCAAAAGAAGTTAGCATTAACGCGGGCGTACCACAGGGATCCGTTATAGCGCCTACACTTTTTCTGCTGTACATAAACGACCTTATTTCTTCAACAACTAACCCCATCCATTGCTTTGCTGACGATAGCACTCTTCACTATAGTTCATCTCAGTCTACTCATAGTGATAATCCACCTTCTATGTCAAATCAAGAAATTAAAGCTGAAATGGCAAATTCAATCAACAAAGACATTCAACGTATTCTCGAATGGGGAAGCAATAATCTAGTTAAATTTAATGCTAACAAAACTCAGTGTTGCCTTATGTCCGCCAAAAAAGATCGATCATTTCCTGTTGTAAGTATGAATGGCTCAGTTCTTAAGTTTTCAGACTCTATTACTCTGTTGGGTATGACTGTATCTTCAAAACTCTCATGGGTTGACCATCTTCTCTCAGCTACCAAAACAGCTGCTCGTAAAATAGGCTTTTTGTACAGATCTAAGCAGTACTTTACCTCTCGACAACTCCTTCTGCTGTATAAGGCCCAAATTCGGCCTCATCTGGAATATAATTCTCACCTTTGGGTTAGTGCTCCCCAATACGCTCTCGATATCTTGATCGTATTCAAAAGAGAGCGATTAGGCTTATAAATGACCCGTCCTTAACTTTTCACATACAGTCCCTTGAGCATAGAAGGATGGTTTCAGTTCTTTCTTTGTATTATCGTTATTACAACGGCTATTGTGCTGGTGAATTACATTCTTTGATACCATCTCCGGCTATCTTTGCAAGAAACACTCGGTTCGCTCATTCACATCATCAGTATGCAGTACAAATCTCCACTTGTCGTACCAAACGGGCGCAATCCACATTTTTCTACACGGCTTCTAAACTCTGGAATGATCTCCCTAGTTCCTGTTTTCCTCTCACTTATGATATGAGAAAATTTAAGGTAGCTGTTCATAGGCATCTATTGGCAATTCATTATCCCTCTATCCATCCTCCTAAGTGTTCCTGAGTGCTTTAGCACGATAGGCCTTATTTAGCCTGTTCAGGTCCACAATCATAAAAAAAAGCAATTAGACAGTAAAACGATTTTATATAAATGTACAATAATATTTTATGTAGGTATTCGGGCTCATCAGAAATTGTTGTTTAATTGTTTAGGTAAGTGTAGGAACTTCATTGTTTATATCGTCATAATCATTTTATTTATGCATATTTTAAATCAATGAGAACTATTCAACTATTTAATTTAGTTAAGTGTGTAACATCTTAAAAACGTTATAACTAAAAAAAAGTACCGCTGTGTAAATGATTTTAAGTCGGTATTTGTCATTTATGTAAAGACATGCTGATGCACATTTGCATCTTCTTACTTCGTACTTAAATTGAACCTACGTTTTAACGTATAGTGTAGATTTTACTTCACCACCCGCGGGGTTATTATACACAACCAATTTCTTTCCAATGTCTTCGTGATATAACATGTGTAAAAACGACAAAGTTGCATGTTCGACCGTAGTGTTTGAATAAAAACGCTAATCCGATAACGGAATTCTCTCATAGTTTCAGCTATATCTTAGGAACGGACTTGAACCTGCTTCACCAGCCTAGACCTATAATTGTGAAGTTTTTAAGACGTACGGATAAGGAAAGGTTCTTAAAATGTCGTAAAGTACGGCGTAACTTTGGTACCAAGGATCTACCGCAGACATTCAGTCAGTAACACTATATATGTAATAAGTCGTTGACATCTTCCAATCGACTTTTACTGACACAAGCAAAAAAGTTTCAAAAAGAAAAACAGTACAAGTTTATGTGGACCAAAAAGCTTCAGAGAATAGTAAGATATTTCATATCAGTAAAATTGCTGACCTAGAAGATGTTTTTTAATGTATTCTAATAAATTTGTTTCAAATTTCCTGATGATGAAAGAAGATTAAATTTTTGAAATTGGTTCATAAATGTGCCATGAAAATAACAACTTTCAGATGCACATCTTATGGACCGATGAGACACATTTTACAAACTGTGGTATGTTTAATCGCCACAATGAACACCTGTGGGCCCAAGCAAATACTCACCGTTTACAGGAACCTCAGAAAGTTTGGCTTCAATTTATGGTGCGGCGTTATTCATTCGCAGCTTGTTGGTCCATTTTCACAGATAAGATGGGCGTAAAATTAGGAAAACTGTAAGCTCCGTGATGAAAAGTTGTCGCAAATAATGGTGGACATTTCGAACACTTACTGTAAATTTCTTTGGTTTTCCATGGCAAGATATGATTTTTGATAAACCTAATAATAGAAAACCTGTATTGTGCTTTTATTTATTAAAATAAGTGATGCAACTCTTACATCATTACAATAAGAAAAAAAATGCACTATTAAAATGTCATAGCCAACTATGGATTCCATTTAAACAAATTCAACTTTGCTCCATAACATCAAAATGCTAAACACAATTAAAAAACTAGTACGGTAACGTTATTCGGCACAAAATTATCTGCAAATTGTATTTAAACAATTTTTATCTATATTTAGAAATAAACGAATTAAAGCACTGAAACGATTTTGGAGAATTTTACTTTTTTTTACAAATATCTAGTAAGCCATGCATTTTCTTAAATGAACAAAAGCGTATATGGATTAGCCTTCTAAAGAAGCAAATCTTTCCCCATTTAAGCAAATGTGTAACTCTATGGTTTCCGAGATCCCCATACAAATAATGAAAAACAAACAAACTCACCCTGTAAATTCCCTCCGACGTTGTTTCAAAAACGTTAAGAGTTTTTCTACGTCAGAGTCCCCTCCACTCTAACAGCCAATCTCTGCATTAGAATTACCGCAAATTCACGCTAACACGCCCTTCACCGACTATGTAAAAACGTCGTGCATGAAGCCTACAGATCGAAAGCGACACGACGCCCTCAATTAGACCACATTAGTTCACCCAGCTTCGTAAATTACGAAAACATTACGTAAAACAGTGAGTATTACATCTCACCTAACGTAATTACCAGTTTAAGATAAGTTTCGTTTGAAGCTTAGTTCTTAGTAGAAGTCCTGAAACCGCTTTCCTAACAGCTCGCTCATCGTGAGATATCCAGAGGATAGCATAAATCTTGAGTTAACACCTTTGTTAAATGACGACACACGTAAAACGTTCTGTTATCCTGTCAGCCTGTTCATTTAACAGCCCTGAATACCGAAGTTCCTGCAGATTTAAAGGTCTTACGCCGTCCCCAGGCTAGGAGGAAATTTTACTTCTTATCGGAAGTCCTGACAAAGTATCCCATCCAGATCGCAAGTCGCGATAACCCAGAATTAAAGAAGTAATCCTTCTTCAATAATACCGTACTTGTAAAACGTTTAGTTTATCCTGTACCTGATAAACAATCCTGAAACTTAACGTTCCTGAAGGTTTAAATACCTTAATCCGACCCCAAGTTAGTGGCACCCTAGGTAGCTACTATTGTCGCTATCTAAACTAGAAGCATAAGGCGCATCCAAGGATACTCCATACGAGAGTATCCATATTTACTTTCATAGAGTTACATAATTCTTAAACACCACAAATTCTTTTTCATTAAAATCTCCACTAATTACTACACGTAATTATACTACATCTTAATCCCCAGTAATGAACATTACACTGTAAATAGATAGACCACCGTTTGTTAAGAAAGCCCATGTAAGTATTAGTTAAGATTCGTTTTAATTTTCATTCGTAATAGTTAAGACCTAAAAGACGCATTTATACAATATAAAACATGAATTCTTTTATAAAATGTAGAGCATAAAACAGTCCGTTTAAAAATATTGATTTTCTCTGACCGCAAAGCAGGTATATAGAAATTGTTCCCCTTGTTATCTTATCGTCACAAACACCTGTCCAACAGTGTAAACCTCGTTATCATAACTCTACAAAACGTGTAGCCTCCCCTGGGAGCTACCAGACAGGTCCGGACCTTATAATTTAAAATAAATAAATGTTACTTTTTTATTGCAATATATACCTTGAGGTCAGTTCTTTTAGAGTGCGTAAACACGCAGTTAATAATATTTTCACAGCAAACGTAACGAGATGGAGAGGCTGCTTTTCGATCCTAGATACCACTATTGTCGCCGACGCTCACCAGGAGAACCATTCAACTCCTGGCCCGTCGGGGGATGGCGGATGTTTATTTTACTTGTAATATCAATTTAGTTGTGTTATTTCAGCATCCTATTTATTTTCATTTATCCTTATGTAAATATTTAAGTTAGTATTAAGTGGGAATATTTAGCTACTATATATAATAGGTCTAATGTATGTATAAAACCCATTTGCATTAATTGTTCAGTGTGGATGAACCTGGTAATCAGTGATCAACTCCAACAAACGAACCACTCCCCTTTTTATTGTATAAACACCGATTTGAGCTAGATCGCGGCAAATAAAGTTAAACTTAATTACAAAGTAAGCAAAAGCAGCTTACAGTAGTACCATTAAAATGGTACATTTTAACTGTAGACCTTTATAAAGAAATTACTAATGTAAAAGAATGTGTAATGTCTTCAAACATTTTATTGTAGATATTACTGAAACATGGTTGTCAGAAAAAATTGACACTAATTTAATTAATATACCTGGGTATCAATTTTTGCGTCAAGATTGGATAACTGTAACTTGGGGAGACCGTGTTGGTTTTATGTAGATAAAAACCCTAAATACACAATTTTAGAAACGCTTAGTGACAATAATTCGTTAGAACATATTTGGATTAAAGTTATCTTTGCATCAAAATGCAGTTTCAGTTATCATACCTACTGCTGATGAATTGATTTGTATGGACGATTGTAATGTAAACATGTTAAATTTACATAGAACCAAAGAATTGCGTTCAGTGTGCGAAGGATTGGAACTGAAACAAATTATTAACGAACCAACTTGCGTTATGAAAAATAATGCAACTTTAATTGGCATTCTTTTATAGAGATAAAGTAGTAAATAACACAGCAATGAAAGAATTCATGGGTTTTCTGACCATTCTTTAGTTTACTGTGAGTATGATATAAACGATATTTATATAAAACGTCCGATGTTCGATACTTTTCACGACTTTACATAATTCAGTTATAATTTTTATAATAATTTGCAATCCATTCATTGGAATCGTCTTTTTAAAATCACAAATGTAAATGATAAACTTACTTTTTTAAATGACAATATTGTATCTTTATTTAATAATCATACTCAAATTAAGACAGTACGAATTACTAAACCAAAAATGCCGTGATTAACGGACAATAGAGAGAATTGCAAAAATATAAAAAGACTAAAAATCCATTACATTGGGAAGTATAAAAGATAACGTAATACTGAACCTCGGAATTATGGAAAGAATTGACGCAAACCAGTTTCGCTGGAAAATCAAAGGTTCATGATATTCCAGTAGAAGTTAGCGATCCCGATAAAATTAATGCCTCCTTTCTTGAATTGGGCAAATCTTTACAGAACTCGGTAAGCGATGTAAATGTAGCATTTTATGGTAATAATACACTACTTAACGCTCAAGACACGTTTAATTTTAAAATGGTTAATGATGATAAGGTTTCACACTTATTAAGTAGCATTAAAACTAATGCTACGGGCTTAGACGGAATTGCATATCATAAATTCATGTATTTTAGATGTTTTTCTCCAAGTTAAGGCCAATTAGTATCTTACCTTCTTTTCCCGACATTTTGGAAAAGATCTACCGATATAGATTGTTGACTATGTTTCCAAACATAGCACAGTTCCTGAAGCTCTATCGGGATTCCGATCAAATCTTTTCTACAATGGATCCTAATAAGGTGTCATTGATGGTCACCTTAGATTATTTCAAACTAGGTGTGGTGTTCCGCAGGGCTCGACTCTCGGGCTATTTCTATACACATTATATACGTTTAATTTAACGACGTCCTTAGAGTATTGCATGTCTTATTTATACGCTGACGATACGCAATTATGTTACAGTTTTAGCCCAAATGATTCAACACGTGCACTTTCTAATGTAAATGATGATATTGACAAAATAGTTCGAATGTCCGAAGAGCACGGTCTTAAGATTAACATTTGCAAAAGTTATGCCATTTTGTTCTGGAAAGATCGATTGAGGAGTTTGTGTGGAACTATATCAATCTTTATTAAGAATCAGCAATTAGCAAGTCACACGGAAAAATTCTTGGCCTAGTTCTAGATGAAAATTTAAAAACCGTTGTTCAAGAATCTTACAAAAGCCATTTTTAAATTTGAAAACTATACAAGGGTAAAGTGAATAGTCCTCGGCCTGACACAGAGATGGTGCTCAAATCAGGAAAATGTATGTTTATTTCACGTGTCATAAGTTCGTATGACAAGTTTCAAGTTATTCTCTCAAGTAGTTTGTTTACACGAATTTTTGCAGTAGACGTCTTGCGTGTTTTTCATTAAAATGGATAAACTTGAATATCGTACCGGTCATTGTCAACTGTTAAAAAGTGGGCAGCTGAATTTAAACGTGGTCGCACCTCCTCCGAAGTTGACCCACGTGAAGGACGGCCAAAAACCGCAACTACACTAGAAATCATTGAAAAAGGATGCGAATGGTATCCTGTTAATTGATTACCTTGCAAAAGGCAGAACAATTACAGGCGAATATTACTCCAACCTTCTTGACTAGCTGGATGCCAAAATTCGCGAGAAGAGGCCTGGATTAAAGAAAAAAAAAAATCTTTTACCAGGACAACGGACCTGCATACAAGGTTGGGTTGGTGATGGGAAAACTGCGGGATTTGAGGTACGATTTGCTCCACCATTCCCCCTATTCTCCTGATTTGGCACCCTCAGACTTCCATCTGTTCCAAAACTTGAAGAAATTTGTTTGTGGGAAGCGCTTCGTATCCAATGAAGAAGTTGAGAGGG
Source organism: Vesta saturnalis (assembly GCA_036346205.1). Classification (NCBI taxonomy): domain Eukaryota; kingdom Metazoa; phylum Arthropoda; class Insecta; order Coleoptera; family Lampyridae; genus Vesta; species Vesta saturnalis. Next base: position 3,067,364 of record JARFJB010000454.1, on the reverse strand, counting down.
CCGTAGATGAATATTTTCACAACCTTCCAGACTTACTTCCGGGAAGGAATACTTATGTTGGAGAAACGCTGTACCAAGTGTCTTTCACTGTCGATGTCGGTTCGAGAATTTTTTACCTTACTCTCGTATTTAATTCCGAATTTGTCAATAATTTGCGATGCACTGGTTCTTTCTCGGTTCAATCATTGTGATTCTGTCCTTGAGACTACTGAGCGCAAAAGGGGTTCAGTGTATGCAAAATTCCTGTTTGCGTTTGATTTTTAGTATTAACAAGCATGACAGAGTTTTGCATCCATTGAAGCAATTAAATTGGTTAAACATGGATAATAGGCTAATATTACACTGTGGATGCTTATTTCACAACGTGATATTTACGATATCGCCGCCGTAAACAATCGGTATAAAAATGTTATCACACCTCCTTTGCACCGTACTGCTACATATGAAAAGTCTTATGCTACAATATTTCTTAAATTTACTTATTGTCACTTATTGCTTTCGAAACAAAAGCAATATAAATATAACTTTATCAATTAGAAATTCTTTATTTACTTTTAACTTATTGCTGCAGTATGTTATCGCTAGTACAGTAGTGGTGACACGTCCTGCTTAGCATTCGGGAAATAATGGGTTCGATTTCCGTTACCTTCGGTGAGGTTTTTTCAGAGGGTTTTCCTCATACCCATGTAGCGACATGGTCACTGCGTAAATACACACCATGTGCGACTACTTAGGCGAATGCTGGGGTAGTATTTCCCCCTCAGAACCTTAATTCCGTTCCTTCTGATTCTATCCTGACCACACCCATCCTTAATTCCACCATGTATATATACGTAATGTATGTATGTATGATTGTGGGTGTAGGAACTTGGAAAGCGCAAGTAGCCCCTCCCTCTCCCTTGGGGAGGGAATCAAATATGTGGCCTTTTCGCTAGTTATGTTTTATTCATGTAAGAATTTTGTCTAGAGTTAAGTGTAAAAGCAGAAGTTATTAGTAACTATAACTTCTGAACTTCGCCCAATTGATACGGAAGTTTAATTTGTATTCTTATAGCGTATTTATGATGAGTACTTTCAAGTTTGTTTTACGTGTTTATTGGTGCAGAACTGTACTTTCGTTTTCAATAAGCCATTATTATTAATAATTAAATAAATAAATGTGATTTAAATATAAACCCTGAAATAATAATTTGGGAAAGGAAATAAAGTTTAACTTATCAAATGTATGTTAAACTATTAATATTTTGGGACGTTTTTACGTAGCTATGGTAGCACGAGGATGGTTGCTGTCCCAGTACAAAGGTCTGCGAACGGACGGTGGCTAAATTAAGCGGTAGATAATGTTATTACTTTAATTTTATATTACCCAAAACTAGAAACTGAAATGTTAGTCATCTACACGGAGTTCTAAAATTGTAAGTTTTTAATTTTTTTAAAAAGATGAAAAGTGCGTGATTTTATTGTTTTTCTCTTAAATATGCAATGATTTCGGTAACGGAATTTTAGTTTCGTTACAGAGCCACCGTCCGGAAGAAAAAGCGTACCCTTTCCTAAGGTAGCTCGGTGTCGGAGGTGATAAAGTAATCGGGGTCGGGATGATAGCGGTATACAGTAGGGAATAGTGCGGAATGCTTATCTTAGGCGATACTTAAATTGCAGTTGGCACGGGCGTCGGTGCGTAAAATTAGCGGTAGCGTTGGGTTTTTTATTGGTAAGGATAAAAACATTAATTGGATCGGTTTGTATATTGGAACATTCCCAGCAGGAATGTTTATATGCTGGTGCAAATAACAGGAATACTATCGTTATAGTATTAAGTTTCTGTTTATGGTACCAGGAGAATGGTGTTGTGCTGAGTTAAGAACCTTAATGTGGAAACGTCCTTAGGGTGCTTACTTTGTATTTTCCCTTTAATTACGACGTGCTCTTTATATTTTATTGGCTTAAGGCATAATTTACATATCTCTGTATTTATTTCAATCGGACGAGTGGTGTCATTAACCTCCAATCCTTTATTATTTTCGTCGGTCAGTTCTCTAAGCACATTTTTTATGTACTTTATTGGGCGAGGTGTATGTGTATGTAAGTGAAAGTGCGGTAGTTGCCTTGGTCAAGGAAGAAGATATTGGAAATGATCAGGTGTATTGGTTAATATGAAGAAACTTTTAATCCTGGCTTAACGAAATTAGTAAAAGATCCGAGGTATAACTGGAACTGTAAAGTTGATTACGTAAACGATTAAGTATGCCTTGAATGTACGGTAACGGATAGGTAAATGTGCCTTACTGTTTCTGTTTTTATTTATGACTTGCGTACTGTCTGGTTGGTTGTCCAAGCTTTGCTTTTTTAGATTAAACGGATGTTTAGTCGGAGAGGAGTAGGTTGAACAATTCTCGGCTGGGACAGAATAGGAATTGTACTTTATTGGGCAAGGTGTATGTGTATGTAAGTGCAAGTGCGGTAGTTGGCTTGGTCAAGGAAGAAGATATTGGAAATGATCAGGTGTATTGGTTAATATGAAGAAACTTTTAATCCTGGCTTAACGAAATTAGTAAAAGATCCGAGGTATAACTGGAACTGTCAAGTTGATTACGTAAACGATTAAGTATGCCTTGAATGTACGGTAGCGGATAGGTAAATGTGCCTTATTGTTTCTGTTATTATTTATCACTTGCGTACTGTCTGGTTGGTTGTCCAAGCTTTGCTTTTTTAGATTAAACGGATGTTTAGTCGGAGAGGAAATTGTACTTTATTGGGCAAGGTGTATGTGTATGTAAGTGCAAGTGCGGTAGTTGGCTTGGCCAAGGAAGAAGATATTGGAAATGATCAGGTGTATTGGTTAATATGAAGAAACTTTTAAAATCTAGCAAAAACACGTCCCAGTTTTGCCACCGGTGTTTTTTATTACGATGCCACAACGGGGCGGCCCCGGTAAATAAGTCTGACAAGACGTAACAAACTATTGCAAGATATAGATAAGTTTTTGCTTACCACCTCCTGCCTCACGGGCCCATCGAATGAGATGTTCCAACTCCGCACGTCGATCTTGCGCAGCAATGCTAACCTTGGTGGGGTGGGCGGTGACATGTTTGGCTGGCTGTATAGCGGTGGTGACATAAATGATTGAGGGCATGCCCATTGGAAAGGCAGTTAGCGGTATAGATGGGAGTACGTTAATTGAAGAACGAATGCACTCAAGAAGAAATAAGCTGATTTGGTGACACAGCTTGTGGCGGTTGTCATCAGTCACCAGTCTAAACTTATAAACTACCAAAATAAGATCATCATTGGGGTATGCATTATAAACTGAGTCAGTAAACATGCTTTCGTACAGATACAAAGAACTGTAATTTGACAATGCAAAATAGAAATTATTATTTGGACGTCGACCGCTTTAATGTATAATGCTTACATCAACATATATTGCATATTTGGCTAAGTTTTATTTACTTAAATTTAAACAGAAATGTAGTAATCTACAGTATGTTCTTAGGTTTTAAGTTTTTAATTTTTTTAAAAAGAAAGGGCGTAATTTTATGTATTTTCTTTTTCTTAAATAGGCAATGATTTCAGTAGCGGAATTTTAGTTTCATTACACTTTCTGACAAGATGATACAGGTATATAAAAACTGGTCGATGCTATTTCTATGACTAACTAACTAAACATGTAAAATGTGTAAGTAGTAGAAACTTTCGATTACACATAAAATACAATAAATCAATATTTAGGAAAGTTGTTAGTTGAGTATTTGTTCATGGTACACCTATACTAATTGAACACTAAACAAAACACCCTGTTTAACCCAGATATGCCTACTGTTCGTTTAAACGAAGTGTGCACGTCTCTACAAAAATTTTTTTTTTGTTTTTACTTGAACTTGTGTAACAGGTGGCGCAAGCTACATTATTTGAAAAAAAACGTTAGTCAATCAATTTGTGGTGTCTTGAAATCAATTGTGAGTGATTTTGTGGTGTAAACATTATTTTATAAAGTGACACTTTACAATGGCGACCCCAGTTGATCTCCGATTAGTTAAGTAAGTAAAATTTTACATTTTTCAATTCAGAGCACGTTGCAACGTATAAAACAAGTTAAATAGATATTGAGGTTATATATATTGCAAATTTCAAATCAAAACTTGTCTGCACGTTTTAACGAACAGTAGGCGTACACGGGTACATTTATTCACTGTTAAATTTTTGCAGCTGTTTAACCTTGAACGGGCTCTTAGCCGAATTAGAAGAAGACATTCATGCTACTCCAAGTACTTCTACTATTAATGCAACCGGGATTGTAATTTTACCTCCTATAAACGCGAATGATGACCTCACAGATGAGGATTCAGGAGACGAACATGATTACACGATTTAGAAATAAATAATTTACCAACCTCACAATTATTAGCTGAAGCCGAAGTTTTCTATAACGACGACAAGGACGATGATGAAGACTGGGATGAATGTGATAAATTACCTCTATCACAGTATGTCAAATCTAAACAAAAAAAAATAAATATTACATACAAATGGGAAGTCTGATCTCAGCATTCCACATTACAATAAAACCTGTTTTCACGGTCGCAAATGAGTTTACCATCGCAACCCTTTTCTAAATTTTTGATGAAGAAATTATAGAAATGTTAGTTTGTTTTACTAATATGTATGCTTCAAAGCGCAATAGGAAGGCTGACATCACAATAGCAGAAATGAAATATTTTGGGAGTGTTATTATTGAGCTGATATTGTAGTTAGTCGTCGAAGAATAATGTGGGAAAATTGTGAAGATACACGTAACAACGCTGTTGCTAATGCAATTAGTCGAGATCAATATTCACTGTTGTGATAATCATAATCTCGACAAAAACGATCGGTTTTCTAAGGTTAGGCCTTTATTTGATAAAATAAACAAAAAATGCTTAGAAAATGCTCCTCACGTGGAAGAACACAGCATTGATGAAGCAATGGTTCCATATTTTGGTAGACATCCCGGTAAGCAATTTATAACGGGAAAACCTGTTAGGTACGGCTATAAGCTGTGGGTTGGAGCGACATATTATGGGTACATTGTCTGGTTTGATCCCTAGCAAGGAGCAAAATCGGAGATGGCTGAGCATAAAAACTTAGGGCTAGGTTCTTCAGTTATTATGACCTATGCTGATGTTCTTTGTTCTAAAATAAGGGCACGTACCACTTTTTTTTTGATAACTTTTTTGCGAACCTTCCATTGATTGAACAACTGACTAAACGAGAAATCAAAGCAACAGCTACTCTACGTGAAAATAGAAGAGCTAAATGTCCCTTACCTACTAACAAAATATTCAAGAAAACTAAAAGAGGAAGCTGGGATTTTCGATCAACTAACCAACGTTCAATTGTTATTACAACCTGGAATGACAACAACATAGTAAACATTGTACCAAACTTTGTAGGCGTGCAACCAACGCATACAGTCTCTCACTTTTCCCGGACTGAAAAAAAAAGGAACAATATCAAACAACCGCAAAATATCAAAGTTTATAATAAATTCATGGGCGGTGTTGATCGTAGCAATCAAAACATGAGTTTATATAGAATATTAATAATTTCAATACCTATATGCCTACTGTTCATTTAAACGAACACCACTTTTATAATATAAAAACGTTTTTTCAACAACAATTTTTTATTAGACATTAATTCTTGTGGCAATAAGAGAAACATCCAAAATTTATGAAAAAATTCGAAAAAAAATTTTTCAGGCATATCTGGGTTAACGTTTTAAAAACGTTACCTAGCACTTACTAACTCTTATTTATTCACACAAATCAAAAACGTTTACTCCATATGCTAATGATCCTCTTATATGAAACACTTTTAAGTAAGGTGCATTATTTCTACATTTCATGTTCCATTGCACCCCTGAAATCCGATTAAATTTCTGTCTCTATTATTACACTGGCATATAATACTTTAGGATAACACAAAGTTTCTCTTGTACTGCATTTTATATCTCATGTAGTATTATATCACGTGATACTGGATTCAGTTCTTAAGTTTTAATTCTTAGGTTTCCTTTTTACTGTCAAAGGTGTATACTTATGATGTGTATAAGACTGTTAGAATGACACAAAGTTCTCTAGTACTGCATTTTATATCTTATGTAGTAAATATATCATGTGATACTGGATTTAGTGCCTAAGGTTTTATTTTTTTTTGTACCAGCCCTACAAACAGGTATCGTGTATACCTCTGTGGGTTACTTACTGTTATAAAGGTGTATACTTATACTATGTAATGTATTGTACTTGTTAAAGACATTGTAAAGTTCCAATACGTTAAAGAGTTGTAACTTTGGTTAGTATTGATTATGTTTTATATTACCCTTTTCTTCCTTTTCTGTCTGTATTACATAATTTATAGCCCTCTAATGTATTGTGAACTCTCTTTGAGTTATAAGAACTTCTTAAATGTAATAATGCCCAGATTGTTACATCTATGAGACCCATTTGTTAAAATACAAACTTTCTAATGTCGATATCTCTCGACAATATATAATAATAATAAATAAAGAAAAAATTCAAAGATAATAGGTTTTAGTTCAACATCACATTTTATCATGTACAAATCTGTGTAAAACAAAATTATTTTTTTTATTCAAATATATTTATAGTTAAGAGTTCATTTAATCATTTTTGTTACATTAGTATCACAAACTGCCTTTAAGTTATTAAATGATATTTAATAACAGCATTATTTAATTGCATGCGAATAACATCAGCGAGTCATAATAATAAATCGAGCAGCACAACTGTGAGATTAACACAGTACTGGTTTTGAATAAATAAATAAACACTTAAAGGATAGTGAACAGGTACATCAAACACAGTCGTTGTTTTCTTGTTTATTAAGTAAATCTTAAATATATTTGGAATTATATACATTGGTAAGATTAAGTTAAAAGAAATTTCCTAATGCATCATTTTAATACAATGGATAGCTTATCACAAAAAATAGAGTCTCTGTATGCAATGAATTAAAAGGTAATTTCACATTTGAAAATTTCATAACAATAACATGAGTGTCCTACTCAATGCAAAACATGTTCTACAAGATTATATATATATATATATATATATATATATATATATATATATATATATATATATATATATATATATATATATATATATATATATATATATATATATATATATATATATATCCTTTTCAGATTATTAAAAAGTGTGCCCTAAGTGTTGCTATCAAATCAGACTTAACACTAACACATGTGACAATGTGAAACCTAGAATAAATTAATCGTAATAGAAAAAATATAAGGATAAGAATGAAGTACAAAACGTTTAAAATAATTCGTTCTTGAAAATTAGCCAAATTTTTGCGCAATTTAAAATTCAAGTTCAGCACGTAACTAATTTATCTTTAACTGTCAAATAATTACAACCTTAATGCCAACTTTTCCGACTTAAAAATTAAAGTTATATCCTTAGGAATATAAAGTACTTATACTTACTCTAATAACTTTTTACTCATATTTTTGATGAAAGCAAGACAAGAATGAGGAGTGAGCAACAAACTGTTTATTTTCTGCTAGTTTATGAGTTAATAGTATACTATATTCTGATTATAAGATAGATTATGTGCATCACTTGAATTGTTCCCCTCCCTGTGTTCGAAGACCAAACTTACAAGCTCAGCATATAATGTATTACACTCCAAATTTACAATCTACTGTTATGTGTATGTATATGTGTATGTTATGTATATAAATTTTCAAATTTTTCATGAAATGAAATTTTTCTAAAATTTTCAAAGAATGTGTTGCTGAACTTTCTAAATAAATAATGCACCATATTTTTAACAAAATGGGATGTAAACATGATTTTGGTGTTACAGTATAAGGTAACATTTCTCAAACTTTGTTACCTGATGAGCCACATTATATATATATATATATATATATATATATATATATATATATATATATATATATATGAACTGTTATGGACAAACAACATTATTTAGTTAAATTTGTTAAATTAGTAGCTAATGCATCTTTAATCATTAGTGTATGATAAATAATGTTTGATATGAAAGTTGGGTATATGCATTTAAACATTATGTTACTGTTGTTCTATAAAATGTACTTATGAAAAAAAGGCAAATTTGTAGACACAGTTGTTCTCAACTGTCGAATTATTAACTGAAAATTTAAAATAGTGTACTATATAAAATCTATGCACCCAAAGGGGAAGGTATATATATATATATATATATATATATATATATATATATATATATATATATAATAAAACATCCATTTTGGGAAAAACGCGTGTATATTTTATATTTACAAACCTACGTTTTGAAAACTTCTCTTCATTTTGTAAATATAAAATATACGTCAGTTTTCCGAAAATGGAGGTTTTACTAATGTAAATAAATACTCGTGGAAGCCTTAACCAAAATATTACACACACACACACACACACACACACAAATATATATATATATATATATATATATATATATATATATATATATATATATATATATACACACACACACACACACACACACATATACATATATATTTACTCACATACATATGGATATATTCATACTTTATTAAATGATAAAAATTGATGGTGCGTAAAAATGAAACTGAGACTCATGCTATATTAAAGTGCAAATTAATGATTCAGATAAGAATATAACCATGAATAATAGAATTAATTAATTTTTATTACAATTACTGTTAAGATAAATGATCAAATGTGAACTACCTTAAACTCTATAAAACCCATTTCAACATTCTAAAATTGTTAAATATAATATTTTAGAACGTTGTAAACATGTTTAAAATGAAAATAAATATTGCAACAATACGCAGAGATTCTACTCTAGAATAAATCGGCTTTAGGGCAATCACTTTGTTACTTGTAGATATAATCTAACTAAGCATCGAATATATGTGTATAAAAAACGTCGCTGTTAGATTTTAATTTTACAATTTCGTTAAACAGATGGAATCTTGATGAACAGTAAAATAAATGGTGATAAGGTAGTAAGACATTTTTATAACATAGCCTTCAATTTGTATACCATCTGTAGAGATTCTAAAATCACCACTAAAATTAATTAACGACATCATTTAAAGCTTTCCTGAAGGTCTGAATGATTAATATACAAAAGTTGATAAACAAAAATATATTCTATAATTTGTCACAATGGCAATAATAATTTCTGAAAATAAGCATAAAATTATATTAAATCTATTGTAAGACCAACGATAATCTGATAGCGAAACAATTATAAGATTTTCAAATCTGTACGAATATGACATACCTTAAAACCCACAATTTTAGTCGGTACAATTATACCATTAATTAAAATATTCAACAAAAAAAGTAAGTATGAAATGGTCAACAATAGAAAAACGAAAGACCAAACTATTAAGCCATAACACATAAACCAGAATATCTTTATGTATCAGTTATCACTCATTTATGCACTTTACTATACAATTAATAAAAATATTAATCAATTAATTTCAAATAGTGCTTATAAACATTCTCAATCCATGAACTAATTCTTCATTGACTATTTTTTTACTTACAAATTATATTGTTAATTACGAAGTAAGAAGATCGTACATTGTTGAATACTTTAATCAATGGTTATATATGACTCCTAAAAGGAACAACTAATATATATTTCGAGGATATAAATAAATAAATAAATTTACATTTTTAGAAAGGATGTGAACTCTCTCTTAGGCTCTAATATTTTCATGTCTAGGTTCCGATATGTAAGTTTATAAAAAATACTTAGCCAATAAACATAAAATAGGAACCTGACTATCAACAGCTGCTTTCCATTGTATAAATAAAGAAAAAATAAATCTAACCACTCACTTTAACAAAGTAATGTAATTCACCTCAGCAGACTACGGATATGGTAACATTAATGCCCAGGTTACCATTATTGTCAGCAAACAACTGGGCAATGGAAGTATCAAAAACAAGGCAATCTGAGCCCATAATGGCGGAAGTAACACCTTCATGACTTGAACGTGGCATAGCTTCCCATGTTAAACGACGGCGATTACCATTTAATTCTAGTCTATAAAAGATACTTAGTTAATGGCAATGTCAATAATATAAAATAATTACTACCGATAAGCAAAATGTTCTGCCTGTTTACGAGATCCAATTAACTGTACAATAGCAAAAAATTGTGTATGTCCATCACATTTTTCTTGTTTTTCAAGAACTAACATAAAATGATGACCAAAACAACTCTGCATCATTACCCAGTCTACAGCCCCTGGTAAATTTATATCAGTTGCAAGAAAAACAATATCTTCTCCATTTAAAGTTGTGATATTTTTGTGAACATGCTGTAAATGTCCCATGACCTTTTCCAACTGACCCTGTAAAGAAAAACACAAATTAATGTTAATAAAACAGTCAAAAAGTTTTCGGAAAGTTTAATTGTCCCAAGAGTGTTGTAAGAGTTCACAGGATATCACAACCAAAATAAACCCAAATAAAATAAATAAAACTACTGTTCACACCTGTGTTAATTACTTATTTGAATTTATTTTGTATTTACCACAATCAAGTTCCAGATATTTCAATACAACTAATCACATCAACATAGGCCAAACCAAATGCGGAATTGGTTATATTGCTTTAGCCTTTAGCATAACCGGACTTTTAAGTAACGTGTCGTCCCAATTGGGGTGCAAATTGTACCCAACATTTTTTAAGTTTTTAACAACAATCTGTTATAAACAAACAAACATCAAATTTCCTCACAAAATATATTTAAACATTTTATTACAAAAATATTGCTATAGTTTATTTGCTGCTGAGTGTCCGATATGTAATTATCCCCTACAAGCCCTTGACCAATTTGTGTTAAACAGAAATGTAAATAATGCGACGTTTAGTTAAATACCGACCGTTCGTAGTGTTCCGCAAAAATCAACCGTAATACTTTAGTAAATACTTTCGACAGCGAATCATATTCCCTTGAAGTCGGAACTAAGTTGTCGCTTACTTATAGCAGTAGTTCGCAAACATTTATTCATACGTATAACGTTAGCTCACCCATTCAAATATTTTGTCATCGATTTTAATTCTCAATAAAAAGTAATAATTATATATTTAGATTAAAAATGTACTTAGAATGTGAAAAAATGTAGTAATATTATTACGGTACAAGTTAGAACAACACGAAATAGAAAATAAAACTTTCTCAAAATATATAATCTAAATAAGTTTATACTCTTACTCGTGTATCAAATTGTATTTATTTTACCTATTTACGGTTTACGATTTATAGTAACAGGTAATAATTATTTAACACGCATATTTAAAACAAAACACGTTATTGTTGTCTTTAAAATTTAATGTTACCTACTTGGAATTAATTATTTTTAAATATATTAAATATTTGCGTATACTTTCAAATAAAGCAAACTTAATGCTCAAGAGTTTTTAATAATTATTATTACATATCATAGATAGATTTTTGGTCTGCATGTTAAATAATTATTACCTGTTACTATAAATCGTCATAGGTAAAATAAATACAATTTGTTACATGAGTAAGTGTATAAACTTATTTAGATTATATATTTTTAGAAAGTTTTATTTTCTATTTCGTTTTGTTCTAACTTGTACCATAAAAATATTATTATATACCTGCGAATTTATACATCTCGTATTTCTTAAAATAAACTACATTTTTTTTCACATTCTAAGTACATTTTTAAATAAATATATAATTATTACTTTTTATTAACAACTAAAATCGATGACAAAATATTTGAATGGGAGAGGTAACGTTATACGTATGAATAAATGTTTGCGAACTACTGCTCAAAGTAAGCGGTAACTTAGTTCCGACTTCAAGGGAAACTATTTACTAAAGTATTACGGTTGATTTTTGCAGAACACTACGAACGGTCGGTATTTAGCTAAACGTCGCATTATTTACATTTCTCTTTAACACAAGCTTTGGGTTTACTAAGACGGAAAGAAAACATAAATTGGTCAAGGGCTTTTAGGGGATAATTCCATATCGGACACTCAGCAGCAAATAAACTATAGTTGCAATCCATACTGCACTTATTGTTTTCCCTTCTTGGACTATAATGGCAACATTCAAGAGATCTTGTCAATTTTGGTGGATTGAGTTTTTCCATATGTACAACTTATCGCATAGCTTCTATTAACCGGTTTGGTATACAAGAAAAATTAAAATTGGGAAACAAATTGAGTGAGATATAAATTAAGGATTCTCTCATAGAGTTTTTTTATGCTACTATTGTGTATAAGTGGTGATCATTGTATAAGTAACTATAAACTTTCAAGGTTAAGTGATAGAGCAGAAAGCTATTATGTAGCCAACTGAACGTCGCCTTGGGATTTCACTGTTGATTTTTTTTCAAAGTTGAATAAAGACTATTATTATTATAGATAAAACATTAATTTCGAATCCTATTCCTACTGCTATTCATGAATATGATAAAATTGAAATTAAAGTTCTAATACTTAATTGATAAAAATAAAATTTTATCAAATTTTGTTATTTTTAAGGTATGAACCCAAAAGTTTAAATTTAGCTTATCTTTTTATAAATTAGTATAAGATGTACCTACCTACATAGATTTTAGTTTGATTCTATTGTTTATAATGAAGGTAAAAATTTAAATTATGTGTTATGTCTAGTCAGGCACTTCCTTCTTAAGATTGAATTGTCAGAATTAGATATTAGGATTATTAAAAATTAACTAATTTTAGTTTTCAATTTGAATTCGAGACTAAAAAATTATTGGTGAAAATGGGTAGGTACAGGATTTTTACTGGAGAAAAAAAAAGTGCTGATTTAATTTTTTTCCTCAAAAAAATTTACTTATTATATCTAACTAATTTTAGTGTTATACACCATAACTTATTTATATAAATATTTTATAAATATAAAAAGTTTTATATAGAAATAATACATAAATATTTACTTATTTTAACTTATGAATTACGAGAAATAAAATGTATTATCGATGGAACATTTATTTAAAAAAGAAACATTTCATTACTTCATTATTTTGATATAATTATGTTTCTATATATGTTAGGGGTCAATAAAACATTTAATATATATATATATATATATATATATATATATATATATATATATATATATATATATATATATATATATATACAAATTTTGTATATTTTGGTTTAAATGAATTTTTGTATAATTTAATTTTATACAAGGAAAAATTGTTTTGTTATTTAAAAAAAATCAATCTGTTTAAATTTGATTTTAAATTCAATGAAATACATAGTATATGCTATTTTATTAATTTATCGGATTAATTGGTCTATATATTAATAATATAAGTTCGTTTTATAATTTAATTGTTTTTATTTATTTTAATCTTATTACACAGAGTGAGTTTTTTTTCATTATTTGTATGGGAATCTCGGAAACCATAAGAGTTATACATTTGCTTCAATGGAGAAAGATTTGCTCCTTTAGAAGACTAATCCAGATACGCCTTTGTTGATTTAAGAAAATGCATGGCTTACTAGATATTTGTAAAAAAAAAATTCTAAAAAATCGTTTCAGCGCTTTAATTAGTTTATTTCTAAAGATAGATAAAATTGGTTAAATACAATTTGTAGATAATTTTGTGCCGAATAACGTCACCCTACTACTTTTATTTTGTTTAGCATCTTGAAGTTATGAAGCAAAGTTGAATTTTTTTAAATGGAAACCAAGTTGGCTATGACATATTTTAATAGTGCATTTTTCTCTGATTGTAATGATATAAGGGTTGTATCACTTATTTTAATAAATAAAAGCACAATACACGTTTTTCTATTATTAGGTTTAACAAAAATCATATCTTGTCATGGAAATTTACAGCAAGTGTTCGAAATGTCCACCATGATTATCAACACGGAGTTAACAGCCTTCCTAATTTCACGCCCATCTAATCTCTTAAACGCATTAATAACAGCTTCCTGTAGCTCCTGCTGGGTTGCACATGATCGCACATATACGAGATCTTTTATTACTCCAAATACAAAAAAGTCTAAAGGTGGAAGATCAGTGTAACCTGCAGCCCATAAAACAGGACCATTTCTGCCCAACCACAAGTTTGGAAAAATTTCATCTAAGTATCTTTTAACTTGCGCTTGATAGTGGGGTGGAGCACCGTCGTGTTGATAACACCGTATGTTTGCACGGGTTTGTAAACTTAATTCATCTAGGATATTATTAAAATCTTCCATAAGAAATTGCAAATATCGATTTCCAGTTAAAGGCCCATTAAAAATAAATGGCCCAACAAGCTACGAACCAATAACACCGCACCATACATTAAAGCCAAACTGAATCTGAGGTCGTCTTTCTTGTAAACGGTGTGTATTTGCTAGGCCCCACAGTTGTTCATTATTGCGATTGAACATACCATAGTTTGTAAAATGTGTTTCGTTGGTCCATAAGATCTGCATCGGAAAGTTGTTATTTTCATGGCACATATTTATGAACCAATTACAAAAATTTAATTTTCTTTCATCACCAGGGTGCAAAGTTTGTCCAACTGAATATTTATAAGGATGGTATTTATGTTTTGCTAAAGTTATCACTACTGTGCGTTCTGAGATTGCAGCGTCTTGTGCAATTTGTCGTGTTGATGTACATGGATTTTGACTAACATTTATCTGCACGTTTTCATCAATATTACCCCTATTTCTGGGCTTCACAAAATTTCCAAGCTCTTTTAAATTGTTGTGTAAATTCTTGAAGGTATCTTAAGATGATTGAGGGCGATCAAAATACAATAAAAAATAGCGTTCAGTCGCTCGTTGACTGTTTTTGTCACAAATGATGTATAATTCGATCATATCAAGTTTCTCGAAATTTGTGTACACCATAATTAATTTTCTAAAGCAACTCCACACTGACAAAACTGATAAGAATTACACTAACGAACGAACTGTCAAAGATGAATATAATCAACGCTTCAGTTTACTTTTGTTTTCCATGGCAAGATATGAATTTTGTTAAACCTAATAATAGAAAAACGTGTTTTGTGCTTTTATTCATTAAAATAAGTGATACAACCCTTACATCATTACAATCAGAAAAAATACACTATTAAAATATGTCATAGCCAACTATGGTTCCATTTAAAAAAATTCAACTTTGCTTCATAACTTCAAAATGCAAAGCAAATAAAATCATTGATTTATGAATTTTAAATCTATATTTTTAAAAATTAAATTAAATTACCTTACGGATAACAGCGTAATTTTTCTTTAAAGTTCTTATTAAAAGAGAAGTTTGCGACCTCGTAGTTTGATTAAAATTAATGTTGGGCGTAGAAGCTAAAATATTAAGTGTGTTTGACTTTTAAAATTTTACATGATCTGAGTTTAAACCGGTGTGAGCAAGGTTGGTTTCTATCTTTAATTTAATTAAATACTTTAGTACGAAACGAGCTATTTAGTTAAAATCTGAAATAAAGTAGAAATGATCTTCTTCGGCCCATTTTATTCTTTTTCCACTCCGAAAACTTTTGTCGCCCATAATAAAAATGCATTTATGCTAGATATCTCAATCATATTTTGGAAAATGACAAATGTACATCTTTTGGTACCTCTTTTACGCTGTACTCAATGACCGATATATCCATCCCTTTAATAGAAACCTTTGGTATTGTAATGGAGTATCATGTCAGGTTTCATGTCATTTTCTTCTCCACTGAGGACTTTGCCATCATGATGTTCAATTGTTCAGTGCTCAACAAAACCATGGCATTGTTCTTTTATGAAACTAGAGTAATGTAATTATTGAACGCAAAAGCGTAAGGTGATGTCAAAAGCCAGGAGCAACATCCGCTTTGTTCGTCATCGTTCCGCATACAGTTATACTGTGTTGATAAAGTTCCTTAGCAAGGTCACACTTGTAAAAAATATTTGTGGTAATTCCACTGTAAAGAATTGAGATCCTTAATTTATAAAACTGAAATTAATTATTTAAGGATTAATATAACATGAATAAGTAGTAATCGAGGTATATATATATATATATATATATATATATATATATATATATATATATATATATATATATATATATATATATATATATATATGAATAATGAATAAGTAATCGAGGTTGCAGTCAATAGTAAATAGGCCAAGACAGAAAAACTCTTTGTTACTAAGCGAGCTTTGAATTAATCTATTTCATTATCAAGGCACTACAATTAGAATGAACAATTATGCTTGCATAACTATAAATATAAATAAAGAAACACCTATATAACGTCAGTCACTAATTAAAGTTAAACATACACACACAATAAAATTTGTCACTTATAAAACATTGACAAAAGGTACAGTTAACATAAAATGTGAGAGCTTATGCAAAGTTGCCGGAAACTATCTAAAACTACAAAAACAACAATTGTCAATAATGTAAAACTTAAATAAGAGAAGTTAACATTAAAATTAAAAAAAAAAAACAATAATAATAAAAAAGAATACAATGCTAAAGTATGAAAGCACAATTTGGTAAAATGACTAGGATAAGTAATGCAATAATTTATCAATTTAATTTTAAAATTAACGACACTAAACAATCAAAAAAGTAAAATAAACAAATTTAATAATAATATAAATTGAAAATGACTTAATCATCACTAGAATTTATTCCCTTTCTTTCGAATGAAAGAATATTACTGAATATGCTAAGTTTATTGATATCTGAACGTTTATTTAAACCATGACACTATTAGCATCAACGTGAACCATTTCTAAAAAAAGGCGTTTGGTTAATTTTGTTCTTCGCAAAAGATTTTTTTGCATTAAAAAATAGGGTTATTGGACTATCTCACACTAATTACCAACAAAATGGTCTTAAGACACTCAGACAAATTTTACTAGAAAATTCATTCCCGGGGCATTTTATTAATAAACCACTTTTTAAAACATCTTTCCAAACTAACATTAACCAAACCAATGCCCACATTTCTATTGAAAGCCTACCGGACACAGATAATATATTTTTTGGTTCATTACCTTATATACCTCATCTTACCACTCAGATACTTAAAGTATTAAAAGGATTGACCCATGTGAAGATTACTACTAAGAAGGTTAAACCTGTTCGCAACTTATATTCCAAAATCAAATCTCCTTTAACATGGTTTGAAAATTCTAACATTGTTTAGTCTATTTCGTGTAAAGGGTGCTGTAAAACACACATAGGGCAAACTTCATGTAGCTTGCTAGGTAGGATCACATCACATAAAAGTGATTGTAAAAGCAAAATATCAACGTGTGGCCTAGCTGAACACGTAGTCCAACAGCATCATGAGATGAATTACAATAAAACAGTTATCTTATGCAAAGAAAAAAACTTAACCAAACGCCTTTTTTTAGAAATGGTTCACATAAATGCTAATAGAGATGGTTTAACTAAACGTTCAGATATCGATAAACTTAGTAGCATATTCAGTTATATTCTTTCATTCGAAAGAAATCGACAAAATTCTAGTGATGATTAAGTATTTTTCACTTCATATTATTATTAAATTTATTTACTTTACTTTTTTTATTGTTTAGTGTCGTTAATTTTAAAATTAAATTGATAAATTATTGCATTACTTATCCTAGTCATTTTACCAAATTGTGTCTTCGTACTTTACCGTTGTATCCTTTTTTTTTTTTTTTCAATTTTAATTTTAACTTTATATTTTCCTCTTATCTAAGTTATACATTATTGACAATTGTTGTTTTTGTAATTTTAGATAGTTTCCGGCAACTTTACATAAGCTCTCACATTTTATGTTAATAGTTACTGTATAGTAACCTTTCGTCAATGTTTTATTTTTTAAGTGACAAATTTTATTGTGTGTATGTTTAACTTCAATTAGTGACTCACGTTAGATAGGTGTTTGTTTATTTATATTTATATTTATGCAAGCATAATTGTTCATTCTAATTTTAGTGCCTTGATAATGGAATAAATAAATTCCGAAAGCTCGGCTTAGTAACAAAGAGTTTTTTTCTTTCCTGACCTATTTACTATCGACTGCAACCTCAATTACTATTTATTCATTTAAATTATTTCAGTCAAGATTACTCGTCAATTTATTTATATATGTACAATGTGACCATTTAAGTCCGCACCATATGGGAATTTTTTTTAACCTCGGCTTTAGCATAGATCTGATTATCGCATCCACTTTTGCTTCAAATAAAACCAAAAATGACGTATAGTAAGTTGGTTTTACAACCGACGTCATCTGTCAAAAATTACATTTTTAAGAAAAAAATTGAAAAAAACGCATAAATTGGCCGAATTTCGGAAAAAATTATTATAAAAAGTTGTTAATTTTGTGCTTTTAGATTTATGTACTGAATTTCAACGACCTAGTATGATTTTGAATTTTTGGCAGTTTTTTGACATTTTACCAATTATTTTTCATCTGATTTGATGTAACCTACGTAAAATTCTTTATCTAATGAAAACTCAACATGCCAAGCCTATTTAAGTTAAAAACAAAATGGCTTTCAAGATTTTTTTTTAAATTATAAAAATTTATCCACCATCATGAGTCATGTTTGGTGCAAAGTTCGTTTAACTTTTGTTTTGAAAAAAAAAATATTTTTTGCTTTTCTAGTTACATAGAAAACTCAATTCAAATTTGGTGGGGTATGTTAAAACAAGAGTTTTCTTACCGTTGAATTATAATTTTTAACAACGTAATATTTTTTTACTACAGACATAAATTTAACAATTTGCTGTTTTATCTGTTTCTTTTAATACTTCAGCTAAACGTGTTTCTCAAAAGGATTTTAATCAGAATCTGTAATGGCAGTTACGTAATAATATATTTCAGTTAAAAACAAAAGTTAAACGAACTTTGTACCAAACATGACTTTGATGATGGATGAAATTATATCATTTTTGAAAAAATAACAAAAAACATTTTGTTTTCGGCTCAAATAGATTAGATATGCTGAGTTTTCATTAGATAAGGGATTTTACGTAAGTTACATAAAACCAAGATGAAAAACAATTGGTAAAAAGACAAAAAACTGCCAAAAATCAAAAATCATAGTATGCCATTGAAATTTGACACAAAGGTTTAAAATGACAAAATGAACAACTTCTTCTAATACATTTTTTCGAAATTCGGGCAATTTATGCGTTTTTTTCCATTTTTTTTTTTTAATGTAATTTTTGACAGGTGAGGTCGGTTGTAAAACCAACTTACTATAGTTCGTTTTTGGTTTTATTTGAAGCAAAAATGGATGCGATAATCAGATCTATGCTAAAGTCAAAGTTAAACAAAATCCCCATATGGTGCGGACTTAAATGGTCACACTGTGTATATATATATATATATATATATATATATATATATATATATATATATATATATATATATATATATATATTTTTAATAAACGTTCTAATGAGAATGTGAAAAGATAACAAGACGTAATTGAGAATAAATTAAATTGTTTTAAACCAACTTAATAAATTAGTGTAAACTATGCTTAAATTATTAATGCCACTTATAGGCTCATTTAGTTTAGGTTTTTATGAATGTAGCACATTTATAAGAACATTCTTCTCTTCATGTTATTATCAGACGAGATTATTAAAGCGTTATTATAGTCCATGTTATGGTTTGGTTTCACTTTACAGTCGCTTTTAAGTTGTAACCTATTTTATCCGTGCCAGAAATGCTATACAGGATATCCGTTTTTCGAGTGCTTGCGTGGGTATCTCGCTTATCTTTAGAGATAAACAGTCGGCTAAATTAGGGCAAAGTTGCGCATTTTTATGTTGAACAATAATCTCAAAGAAAATTAGAGCTGTCAGCTTTTGTTTTTGAATTATTGTAAAAAAAAAATGAAAATGTTGGTTTTCATTTTTATGTTTTTAAGCAAAAATCATTAAGCTAAACGTTTGAACTAAAACATTCTGAACGCACTTTTCACAAGGGATCTAAATCTGTCATCGTAATTTCCATGGCACCCTAGACGCAAAAGATACAATTTGCAACTTTGTTTTTTCTTATGTCGCCATTTTGGATTTTTGCATTTTTTTTAATAAAATGATGTATCACACATAATATCTCTTACTTATACTTACGCCAAAATTTTCAATTTTCCCATTTTGTGAGATTTGCTTTGGAAAACTAACAACGTTCGATTGTTTTAACGAAAAATTTGACGGTTCTTGTATGAAATTCACGTTTGTGTTGTTCTTGCCGTGAAAATGCCTTTTACCAATTAAGAAAAAATAGAAATGCTGCGAATTTATTATGCTTCGCATCGAAATCCAGTAGTCACTGCGGAATCATATTTGTAGCGTTACCCAGAGCGAGTTTAAGGTTTTTCAATGTATGGATAGAAATTTGGGTGAATATGGTACATTTAATACACTTAGACACAATTATGGCGGTAGGCTCAATGGATATGAACTGGAAATCTTACAAGCGGTGAAAATTCACATGATTTTTATAACGAACCCCTAAATACTAAGTACAAATTTTTTCATTAGGTACAAGACAATCCTTCTGTCTCCGAGGGAAGATGTAGATCAGCTTGACTTATCATCGCAAGTCCTTTGGAGATCACTCAAGAAACATAAGTATCGGCCTTACGCAATCCATGTTTCGTAAGTTCTTCATCCTGGAGACAATGGTCAACGCGTAGGTTTTTGCACGTTTCTGATAAATCGGCTACAGAACAATCAAAATTTCCTTGATAATGTCATATGGTCTGATAGAGTGCAAGTTCACTAATGCAGGAATGTTTAATCGGCACAATGAGGATTACTCGTCAGTTGAGAACCCTCATCAGTTTTAAGAACGGCGACCTCAAATATGCTTAGGCCTTGTTTAGTCGTGTCCGAAATTATGAATAATCTTCGCTATTTTTACCTACGCGCCCGAGATATGAAAAATGCAAGTTATAATTTGTTTCTATATAGATCTATATATTCAAGTACAATAAAAAGAAGAGACTTTATTTTCACCTTAGCTGAGGAATTAAGAAAAGAGTATTTCGATTCGGAACAAGATTCTGGTGCAAGTACCAGCACATCTGATACAACGAAACCTGAAAAACGTCATCAGTGTCAAAATAAAAAATGTGACACAAATAAAACTGCTGACGTTTGTTCAATGTGTAACAAATATGTTTGGGGAGAATGTGGAAGTGTAACAAAGACCGATATTTGTTTGAACTGTAGAGCGTAATGCAGCATGTAAAACTGTACCGAATTCTAAACGTATTAGAATCAATTTGATTTTTATTTAATTAAAATGAATATTTACCTAAAATGTGTTTTTTTGTATTTCTTTCTCAATTAAGTGTAAAATATATAAAGAATACATCTCAAAATTACCTTTCTTGTTCAGAGGTCAAAATAACCGGCCACAGCAGTTTTAGGTATTTACAATAGCCGGCGGTGCTAGTGCTAATAATAATAATTATTTTCGTTGGAAACTTTGTTTTGCTGTGTCAAAATAATAGTGGAACTGTCAAATTGTTCGTTAAAACAATCTAACGTTGTTATCTTTAAGGCAGAACTATTATCTGTGATACATCACTGTATTCAGAAAAAAAAACTATATACAAATGAAAAATTCAAAACGGCGGCCATAAGAAAAAACAGAGTTGGATGTTGTATCTTTTGCGTATAGGGTGCCATGTAAATTACGATGACAGATTTAGTTAGATACAGTGTGAAAAAGTGCCTTCACAATGTTTTAGTTAAAAATGTCTAGCTTTAGTGGTTTTTGCTTAAAAAATAAAAACGAAAACCAAAGTTTTCATTTTTTTTTTGCAATAATTCAAAAACAAAAGGCGACAGCTCTAATTTTCTTTCAGATTATTGTATAACACAAAAATGCGAAACTTTGCCCTAATTTATCCGACTAAAGATATTCGAGATCCCCATGCAGGCACTCAAAAACGGACACCCTGTATATCACATCATGTCGTTCAAGAGTAGGTTGCTGAAAAATTGTTTTCCAGTGTCTAGATTAAATTTGGGTTTTTATCATATTTATTTTCAGTATTTTAATTAGATTTGACACTCCATCAATATGTGGAATTTGTAGTAGATATCATTTTTATCTTTCACGTTAGGAGTATTTGTTATGGTCGTTAGTTTATTATTAAACTTTAGTCTGTTAAGTAACGGCTTTGGACAATTATTATTTATTAGTAAGGTTCATAGCAATACTAAGTTCTTTAACACATATGTGTGGCGGCAGATTTTAGTAATTTTCTGTTCTTCAGGGCCAGCGTTAAGTTGATTTTATGATTGATGAAGTGATAAGATTTGACATTAAGGAATCTGACTGAACTGGTAGGTTTTTGATACCAATCTAGATAAATAATGTTGTCTAGGCTTTAAATTACTTTGCTATCTAAGAAAGGTACACCTCTATCATATTCATGTTCTATCCTGAAGTTAATATGTCTTAATTTAACTTAACCTTCACGCCATACCCTTGCGGGGTAGGCAAAACAATCCCTGCCTCATATTTATTTTTCATTCACAATCTTTCTTCATGCTTTCCTATCTCCGCATACTTCCCTAGCTTCCGCTAGGTTCATACATTGTCTCTGACATGCCCTTTTATTTTTGAAACTCCTTATGTTTATTTCCTTTATCATACATTCTACTGCATTCAGTCAAGTTTTACGCGGCCTACCAGACCCGGCCTTTCCTCTAACCTCACCCACATATATTTGCTTCGTTAATCTTGCGTTGTTCATTCTCTCAATGTGACCAAACCAACGTAATGTACTACTTTCATATCTATCCATCATCGTCTTTTCCTCGCAACACTCCGTCATTATGCATTAATTTTGTATCTTGTCCCTTCTCGTTTTACCACATGCGCTTCTCAGGAATCTCATACCCACGGCATTTATTTTTCTTTCGTGCTTTTTTTGACATACCCATGTCTCACTTCCATACAGTACTGATGGGACAAACACGCCATTATAGATTGCTCGTTTCGCAGCTAGGCTCATGCTTTCGTTTCTCATTATCGTCCACATACTTCCAATCACTTTCCTTCCAGCATTGACCCTTCGTCAAATCTCGCCCTCCATTGTACCATCTGCAATAAACGTTCTACCCAGATAATATGTCTGTTGCAATTATTAAAAATATTCAGTAAATTGTCAGCAGCATTATTTAGAATTGCACAAGCGAATAAAATTATACTATTATACGTAAGTAGAATCACGAATAATAACGAAATCTTTAATGATATTACTCATAAGTGTGCTAACATCAAATGTTATATTATTATTCACCTCTGTAATCTCTTTAGAATGATACGTTTTATCGATCGAGCTATACTAAAATCCTTTTCGTTCATAAACTACAATATAGATGGCTTTCTGTAATGAAATTTTAGAAAATATGCTTTATAAAAAAACAAAGTAATGTACTAAAACAACAAACATAGTAGAAAAGAGTATTGTTGCCTATAGCATTCGATGCCCCAATGTTCGGCGTTATCTATATTGTTTAACCTTTCTTTTAAAAATAATGTAAACGCATTTAGCACCCCTGACAAAAGTATCGTTTCTTTCTGTCGGAACATATTCATTAAACTGAGTCTGTGATGAAATACAAGTTCAAAAACGGATTCTCATTCAAACGTGCTTGGAGAATATTTAAATTAGACTTGTTCTGCAAAAACTGTACTCATTTCAAATAAACATTTAACTAACTATAAGTAAGTTGATAAAGTCTTGCACAGATACTTTCCAACTTAGACAATCTAATGTAATAAAAAGTAACGTACCTGCCATGAACAAGAAGCTCCTGGACAAGGACAACCATATGGACGAAATTCACAAATTTCTTCATGTTCAGCCTTTTCATTTAAACCAAGTGAAACGCGACAACCCGTCTGTTTATGTTTACAAGGAAACATTAAATTATTTGCCACCTTTTCCATTGCTAAATTACGGATATTACCTACAAAAATATTTCGTATTTAATGACTGATGTAAATAGCAAGCATGGTTAGAATATACAGGGTAATTCAGAAAAGAATTTCAATTTCATAATGAATGAGTAATCTAATGCGTTAGCATGGTTTAATTACACAAGGCCCAAAGCTAAGCGTTTCATTTGATTCTGAACAGAAATACAAATCTAAAACTCTTCATTCATGCGGGAAGTAGCAACAGGACAACGTGTACATTTTGTTTTTTTTTTTTGGGGTTCTGTTCTGAGTAATAAAATAATATTTTATGCATCATATAATCTTATCGAAAATTTAATTCTACTTGTGAAAAGAAAAGTAATTTACAGAGTGTGGGAAAAAGTCAACAGTGAAACAGAATAACGGTACACTTTAGTGAACCAACATACTTTATTGCCCGTTTACAATCAATACTAAAGATAAAAAGTAACGATGCAAATACTATCTACAGTTTAAAGCCAATTTATTATACACCAGAAAAGATTAAGTAATTTTGCAAAATATTAACTAATTATCATTAGTTAAAAAATTCCAAATGAAAAAGTATTACTGTTACTTACCCAAAGTACCACGGCAAGTAGGACAACATGATAATTTTGGTCGACAACTTGAGCAAACAAGATGGCCGACATGGCATTGCATAATGGGAGGTAAGACAATTTCGAAACAAACAGGACATTCAAAAAGGGCTGCTAATTCATCGGTTAAAGTTCCTGGGCTAGTGGGTATAATTGGTAACTGGTTTGTTGAACCGGTTGTGGTACCCGAACTTGATGGTTCACCACCAGCATTGTTACCACGCCCACGTTTCTGCATTTGGAGCTGAGCCATAACTAAAAAATACATGGATTTAGAATTATTTATCTTAAATCCCACTAATTTTACACACCGTAGTTATAGACCAAAACGTACTGAACTTGCATATAAAAAAAAATGTACAGTCTTTTTATATGATCACCTTGTGAAGGAACAATAATTAGTAAGGTATTACTCATAGGATTGTATATTATAAAAGCGATATTGCCGTTATTCTAATTGTTTAAAACTTCATTATCAAAACAAAGATAAAAATTGTAACGTAATAATATTGAACGATCATATTACAGTATATATTTGTAAAATTGATAAAATTCATTAGGAAAATGTTAAAACATCTAATATATGTATCATCGCAATAATCACTTTAACTCTATCGCCTATTTTCATAATCATCCAACCATGCAACAAAAATCAAATTTCTGTCACATCCTATATTCTTATGTACAAGAGAAATTGGTGATGGTACCTATACCCAACAAAAATCTGAGTAATGAACATATTTAAAAAAGGCTCCAGAGCTGCTCAGAAACAGAAAGATTCTAAAGTTTTCATTTTTTAAATTCTAAAAATTGCAAACGTATCGCAGCTAAATCACACAATTTTGATGTACAATTTGTGTTTTGAAAATCCCCGAGACGAGACGGACTAAACGTAGAATGAAGTAAAAATGTTAAGTTTTCGAATTTGAATTGGGTTGCGCTACCAAACCTTTTAGTCGAAGCAGTACAAGCCACTTTTTAGCGAAAAACGGCAAAACATATATAAAGCGTGATTTTTTGCATACTTGTAGAACAGGACCTAACGGTCATTTTGAGCCGCAGCACACTAAAATCGGACTCATAGGAGCCGAGCTATGTTCAATTTAGTGTTCAAAAGTGTTCAAAATGTTCGAAAATTAATTTTTGTCGCTCTGAAACAAATTTAGTGTCGTTTCCGCATAATTTGGAGGTAAAAAATCCATTGAAACTTATTTCAAGTTTGTAGGATCCATAGTTTACGCAGCAGATGTCGCCATTAAAAAAAAACCTAACTTAGGTCCTTTGTAAAATAGGCATCCGGCAACGCCGAGTGTCGCTAGGCAATGTCCCCACCATTATTTTAATTCTTGTACCGAACTCCCTAGACGCAAGTGATTTACCCTCTTCTGTCGGTTTCGTCGCTGTCAGCACGCAGGAGTTTTAACAGAATCCAGCAATAATTGCTACATTATTGCTGGATTCTATTGAAACTCGTGCGTGCTGTTTTCCGAGTTTAACTGTTTGTTAGTGCGCTTCTCGTTCGACATTATTTGACAAGTTGGCACTGCTTACGAGGTAAGTTATCTTTAATAACAGGCATAACTTTGTCAATACTCTTTGGTTCAGTGGTGCCGGTAGTTTTTGAGCTGTTAATATTAATTTAATCTTCTATGCCAGTAACCATGTTGGACTTTAGCGTTTTTCTCTGTAGTATTATGAAATATTTTATTGGTATAATTAGTAAATAACATTGCATTTTTTTCGAAGTAATTTGGTCATTATTGAGACAGATAATAACAATTATTTTGTATTGAAGGTCCTTTGTAGAATTCCGTGCCTTCTAATTGCGTAAGTTAGGCATTTTTGCAAGTAATAAAAATAATCAGTATCTATTACTCATTGATTGAACGTGGTTTGGTTTTTATTGTGGCCTATTATTATCTGCATGTTTATTTGCAGATTGGTACTGGTGGTATGGATAACAAAAAGAAACTGGTGCTGGCAGCAGCAGTGCCTTTTGATAGGGTGGAGAGCAAACTGAACTGGTCCCTTTGTTGTTTCTGTCAAAAAAGTGGTGAATTGGTCTGTCCTGCAAAAAAACCCAAGGTATCAATGAGAAATGTAAGATATAAGAAAGTTGCAGCTAATTTAGAGACTTTAAAACTTTATCAGCATGTCTTACCTTGTGGTCGTAATGTTAGAGAATATGATAATGGTGATGGTATTTTGAATTCCCTAATTCAACACGAAGCTAAGTGGCATAAAAAATTTCTTATTAATTACACAACCCGGTTTTCAACAGATGGATTAGAGAAACTAAAAGTTCCCGAACAGGTACCTGACACTTCTTCTGTGTCTACTGCTCGCCAGACACGATCAGCATCTGTGAGTCTTAATCCAAAAGAAGATATCTGCTTTCTGTGCTGCAAACCATCACAAAACAAAAACATACCATTGCACAGATGCATGACTTACGAAGTAAATGAATCTGTAAAAGAGTACGCAACAAGAGCTAATGATACGAGACTACTTGCTTTTTTAGGTGAAGGTGATCTGGTAGCACAGGAAGCTAAATATCACCGTACTTGCATGTTAGCTCTATACTCCAAAGGATTAAGTTCCGGTACCAGCAAAGAAAAAGGTAAAGTTATATGTGAAGGACTGGCTTTCGCAGACCTTATTTTGTACATGAATGCTGAACTTCAACACACGGAAATGAAGTGTGCTTTCAACACAGCTACATTAAAAAAGCTATACATTAACAGATTGTCGGAGTTACTCGGCACTGAATATGATGGCGAAGTAAATTCTTAGAGGTTCAGGGAAAAAATTCTATTGCATTTTCCAGAGTTACAGGCAATAAAGTCAGGTAGAGAATATGTACTTACGGTAAAAGATGTAAATATTTTGAATAACATTAATGTTTCACATGAAGATCTAGATGCATTAGCTGTAAACAGATTCATAAAAAACCTAAGAAAACATATACTAAACACAGAAGTTTCATTCAAAGGACACTTTGTAGAAAAATGTGAAGAAAATGTCATACCTCCGGCATTATTAGCCCTAGTTAATATGCTTTTGTACGGATCTACTATTTCGTCCCAGTGCCGAGCGACAATTCCTGCACTCACCATCAGTCAGCTTATCATGACAAATATGTCTTCATCAAAACCCAAAGGTGATATTGTGTGACACAAAAAGTTACAGATGCCTCCTTTGCCAATGTACATTGGATTATGCACTTACGGGGAAAGTCGTGACAAAAAAAAGTTGATGATCTTCACGAGATCGGAATTTCGGTATCATCTGATAGAGTTTACAATGTTACGGCTAATCTGGCTCTCATGGTAGTCAACAGAGCTGCTGAAGAAGGAGTGGTTTGTCCATCAATACTCAAGAAAGGAATTTTCACCGTTGGAGCTCTTGATAACATCGATCACAAGCCTTCAAGCAAAACTAATGTTGGTGAATTCCATGGGACTGGGATATCTCTTTTTCAGTTACCCATTAAGGGAGAAGCATTTGAAACAAGGAGTTTTCAAACATAATACTCAGATGAATCAGATTCAAGGGCAGTGCCAAATCTCCCCGAAGAATACTCCGAAATACCCGAGTTCTCTTTACAAAATACACAACCTTCTCCTCCAATATGCTGCTCTGATATGAAAGAAAAGCTTTTAAACCAAACAGGTGAGATCCAAATGTAATGTGATTTGAACTATTCATAAAGCAGAGCACACTTTTTTAATGCAAGTATTTTTTGTACAGGTTCTAGCAATGATATTTGGCATGGAGAAAAGGACTGGCTCGATCACATGCATAAAGTATTACTGGACAGTGAATTCCAAATTTCAGATGTGTCATGAGCAGCATTTCGCGCCAATAGAGCAGAAGTCTGTCCCCTTGCTCGTTCGCCAAATTCCTTGCTCCCTTTGTTTGAGGAAAAGTCTACTTCCCCTGTCATGATTAAACATGGCATGGACTTGATTAGGATGACTACAAACCACTTAAATCCTGGGCAAATCCCTATAATATGTGTGGACCAGCCACTTTTTGCCATTGCAAAGTTACTCCAGTGGACGTTACCTGAAACTGTTCGGACCGCTGCACATAGCAGAACTTTCTACGAGTGCTAGGTCAACTAATGGAAGGCTCGGGATGGGTTGGAATAGTTGGTACTTCTGGAGTCCTCCCAAGTGGTTCCGCTGAGGGTCTATTAAAGGTATGGATTTCAATTAAGCAAAAAATTCCCCACGATTATAATAATTCTAATATATTTATACTATCTTTTTTCCTTCAAACTAGGTTTCAAGCATAACAAAAGCACGAAGGTTTCACCAATACACAGCCGCAGTGCTTTACTCTCTACTGGCAGACGCTTACCTCGAAGACAACCCCGACCAGAACGTAAGCCTGGAAGACTGGATACATGAGAGAGAAGCCCGTTCTCCTATGTTTAAGTATTGGCTTCTTGTCCTAAGACTTGAACTATTACTTCTGGAATTTGTAAGATCTGTTCGCGAGGGAAACTTTAAACTCTTCAAAAAAGCAATATTATCTATGCTACCTTGGTTTTTCTCTCTGACTCACCATCACTATACCCGTTGGCTAACTGTGCACGTTATAGATCTCCTGAACTTGGAGTCAATGGTCCCAGAAGTACACCGGCGGTTTTCTTTAGGTGCTTAATTACATTCAACACGATAATATAAGCTCTTGCATATTATTAAAGAAAGTATCTTAATTAATGATTCATCTTTATTACAGGTTCATTCGTGGTTCGTAAAACAGAGAATACCTTTTCTTGCTTAGGGGTAGATCATACCCATGAGCAGAACAATTCAGACATCAAGTCTAAAGGAGGTGCTATTGGCTTGACGCAAGACGCAGCAGCTCTTCGACCCTGGCTGGTCCTAGAGTTGCCCGATTACTGTCAGAATTTCACAAAGCCAAAGGACGAACTGAGGTTGTGCATCTCCACAACGAGCAATATCCTAGATTTCAAAAAAACTTTATAGCTAACTGTGCTGCCATCAAAGACAGTTTCGTGCAGAATGAAAAACCATTTTTGTTTAAAGGAGAGAAAATAATTGTTTTGGATACGAGAGTTGAAATTGCTGAAGGTGGAATTCATGCACTTAATAAAATTGAAAGATATGGTACTGATATGTTGGAAACTTTTGTGAGTGAGCGTCTTGTCTCCCAGAAAACTTCCTTTTATGCACCTATCAAGAAAACTCAATTTGAAATTTTTGCTCACAAAAAATCTGCTGCAGTTTCTCAGGTTGGGCAGCTGAAAACAGACGTGCAACTTTTTTCACGTCTTTTTATTGTAAGTATGGCTTGGTCTCTGGATCTTGACGAGTTCTTCGCTCACGAGAATCAGCAGTGTCCACCGTCGATTTCTGTGAATGGAAAGCTTCGTTCTGGACCTAAGCACGAGCTTGTACCCTTATTAGAGAAGCTTGTTGGAGAATATGGTACTTTAAGCAAATACGTTTAATATAATTTCTTACTTATGCTTACGTTCAATTTTAGGACAACCTGATTCATGTGGCGGGCTTCTATTTGACGGCGCAGCGTTAGTGCGGATGATTAATCCAATTCCTGACACTTTTAACATTTGAACAATTTAGTTCACAGATCAACAATTACGTTTTTCGGTTGGCAGTGAAAATGAAAGCTAGAAATGTCGCGTTGGTATGGGATCAATGCCATGACAACAGTATCAAAAACTGTACCAGAGAGGCACAAAGCACTGGCACTGGCACTAGACGTCCAGATCGTCCTGAAAAATGTACTTCACAATTCTTTAATGAAAATATTGAGTATAATATGATAATCCATTTAACATTATCAATAAAAAATAATTCTAGGTGCATTTCCAAAACAAGCAAAGCAGTGGGATGATTGCCTCAAAAATGGTTTGAATAAACAAGAGCTCTTTCCATTCTTGGCTCGCAATGCACTCAATATTCCGAACCTACAAATTGTAACAAATATTGGAAACACAATTTATGGGGCACAAAGTGAAACAAAGGTAAAGTAATTATTGCAAATTTAATTATTTAATAATGAATGTTATTATTTGTAGGGTACTGCACTACACAACGTATCATGTGCCGAAATGGAGGAGGCAGATGAGCGTCTTATCCTGCATGTTCGCGATATGGTGCAGCATGGGTGCCAACGGTGGTGATACGCTGCGCAGACACGGACATTCTTGTCTTAGCTGTTTCGTTCTACCACTCCCTGCATTCGTTGGGTTTGTCTGAGCTATGGATCCTGTATGGTACAGGTGTTCTTCGGGGCCAATCTGCATTTACTGGATGCGATCAGGTGTTGTTCTTCGCATCAAAAGGCAAACGATCAGCATGGGCAGCATGGAAAGATTATGGTTTTACCGAGGCAATCAAGCGCCTGGCAGCTCCTGAAGACAAACCGAGTGATGAGGTTATGAAAACCTTGGAGCGGTATGTTGTAAGGCTATATGGGGCGGATTGCCAGTGCGAAGGAGTAAATGACGCCCGAAAGGAAGCCCTTCGACTGCACACCCTTCGAGCTGCTCATCAGGCCGGTCAAGTGTGGGGAAGGGCCGATACAATGTGCACGGATATACCTTTTCCTGATCAGTGGGGCTGGAAAATGACGTCGTCTGGATGGCAGCCCCACTGGATCAATCAGGATAGCATCTGGAAAACCTGTAAGGCTGTTCTTCCGACTGCAGCACAAGGAGATGCAGTTGCGTTCGCGCTGGAGTTTTTGATGTCATTTTCGATATCAGCAGTGCCTTTTTAACCGAAAAAGACACCCATCTTGCCATTATTGAGAAAATTTAGAAAAAGTTATACTTAGGCCCGATTTTTCAAAATGGCGGCATCTGCTGCATGAACTATTGATCCTACAAACTTGGGACAAGTTTCAATGATTTTTTTACCCCCAAATTATGCGGAAACGACACCAAATTTGTTTCTGAGCGACAAAAATTAATTTTTGAACACTAAATTCAACATAGCTCGGCTCCTATGAGTCCGATTTTAGTGTGCTGCGACTCAAAATGACCGTTAATGCCTGTTCTAAAACTATGCAAAAAAATCACGCTTTATATATTTTTTGCAGTTTTTTTTGCGTACCGCTTCGACTATTTAAGTAACACACTCACACGAACTAAATATAATTTATCCGAAATCGTCAGTGAAGTACTCCAAAATCGACATTAAAGTACCAGAAAT
The DNA here is from genome assembly GCA_036346205.1 of Vesta saturnalis. Classification (NCBI taxonomy): domain Eukaryota; kingdom Metazoa; phylum Arthropoda; class Insecta; order Coleoptera; family Lampyridae; genus Vesta; species Vesta saturnalis. Next base: position 3,035,499 of record JARFJB010000454.1, on the reverse strand, counting down.
AGCCAGTGAAGTAATGCATTACATTACAATTTTTTGTAGTAGGCGAGAGCGGGTGTGAGTGAAAAATAAACGCGGTAAACGTCAACATAAGTATTAATTATTTGTGCAGTCACAAGCAACACAATTTAATTGTAACAACGCGTCGGTAGATACAATTTTTAAATTGCCCTTCTATACTAAACGCTACTTTTTTTTAATTAGTTACACAACTGATGCAAACAAAATGTCACGACGAAGCAATCGTTGTACGCCGCCAAATTTAAAGGAAACGGCAAATTTGTTGCCCCAGAAGTCTGCCGATCTATATAAAAAACAATATGAAATATTTCGGCCGCGGTGCGAAAATTATAGTGTAAAAATTTATACTGAAACTGTGTTAGTTGCATATTTCTTAGAAAAAGATGAACAATACATATCACTTTGGAGTCCATATTCTACGATACTAATTAGGCATGACAATATATCAAAATTTACAAAATTGATAGCATGTATTAAAAAGAAGAACACAGGATACAAACCAAAGAAGTCCAACATATTTATTAGAGATAAGTTTTCGATTGAAGCACAAGATCGGAACTATCACATGTGGAAGGTAGAGATTTTAATTTAATTTAACGTTGATACTAACCTGCTTATTTTCAAGACATGCTTAATTTTTGAAGTCGCCGGTGCCTGGCGAATGGACGAACTTAAGCCTCCTATTGTATTAACATTTTGGTTTCACTTATTGTGTTCGGGTCATTATGACCCGAGAGCCTATAGTTGTCATTTTATTGTCGTTAAATTGATGTAACAGTAAATAATAATAAGAAATAAGATGTAGTATTTATTACATTTTATTATGTTATTTTATTTATCTACGATCATTATATAATATAACTATTATTGATGTGTAAGCTCTACTCTAAATTGGCATTTTATCCATCGATAAATTAAAGAAGGCTTCTTACTGGTTCCTAGCCATGGGTAATATTCATAGAATTTTTATCCATTGACACTTCGACCAATGAAAATTGAAAATATTGGGATTTTTATTTTACAATGTCATGTTGGTTACAATTTGCATTAATTAATTAATTGACAGCAAAACGTACCAAAGTGAATAGTAAAATTCGTGGTCTGTAAAGTTTTTGTGACTGAAAAATTTAAAATGCATCAACAAGAAAATGAAATGTCCTGTACCCCACCTAAAATTCGTAAGATTGCAATGACTGCAATTGAAAATCAACTGCCACAAAAATTTCGGCAAAAATTTGACTGCGTTTATGAAACTTTTTTAAAATGGCGAGCAGAACAAAACATAAGTTCCTTTTCTGAAAATGCTATTTAGTAATGTTTGGAGAAAAATATGCATCGTCTCCTCTTTGGAGCTACTATTCAATGCTTAACAGTACCTTAATCATTCATCACGATATACATATAGAAAATTACAAAAAACTTCAAGCATTCTTGAAACATAAATCTGAGGGATTTATACCTAAAAAATCCAAAACTTTAACCTCTGAAAATATATAGGACTTTATCAAGAAAGCATTAGATGAAAAATATCTTGTAACAAAGGTAAGAAACACAAACTGCAAAAATGTTATAAATACTGTATTTCTTTAATGTGGCTGTAATAATGGGTATAATGGGTGGCTGTAGATCCCAAGAATTGCATGCAATGAAACTAGAGCATATTAAAGATTTGGGTCAAGCTTTGCTTGTCAACATTCCTGAAACTAAAACAAAAATTCCACGGAATTTCACAGAATTTTACAATATTTGCAAGAAATATATCAATCTTCGCCAAAGTAACATACAATGTTCATCTTTTTTCTTGAATTTTCAAAACAACAACCGCACATCTCAAAAAATAGGTATCAACAAGCTAGCTGCAATGCCGAAAAGTGTCGCTACTTTTTTAAATCTTGAAAACCCTCAATTATACACTGGGCATTGCCTACGCAGATCATCTGCCACACTTTTGGTTGATGGAGGTGGCGATACCACCACCCTCAAACGCCATGGAGCATGGAAATTAACAAGTGGGGAGAGTGAAGAATAATTGTGACATTAATTTTGTCAAGAATCCACCTTTTAGTTCACATAATTGTTCAAACTTCACAAATAACATTTACAGTAAACTAACTAACGTTGAAAAATTAAAAATATTGAACTAAGAATTTCTTTTATTATTTTGTATGGATGATCGTAGATAAAGTATAGTATTATACTCGCAAGTAAAGGTTTTTATCCATTTAAATAATTACTTCATCTTCGTGGATAAAAACCTTCTTTACTTGCTCATTTAATAATATACTATTTTATTACATATAAATGTTATGTAAAGAACATCTGAAAAACGTAGTAGTTAGGTATATACATTTATTTGTTACAGTCTTGACACTAGTAATATAAATGAGCTTTACATAGGTATTTTGAGCAATTACAACATTCCATATTAGTTACATTACATCTTTCACGCTTGGTTGTGATTGATTGTTCCCTTACTTCGGCATTACTGGTTGAAGAATGTGACTTTATAACCATTTCAGCTGCAGGAATACTTCGAGGGAGGCGTTTTCTTTCTTGCAATAATGGAGTGATTAAGGAATTATCCAGTTCTTCGAGAAATAGTCGCCGTTTTGTAAGTTTTCCAGCATTCCAGGTTGGAGTTACTTCGCACCACAGAACAACGTTGTAAGCTGTAAACTGTAAAAGATAGTAATTGGCATCTTTTAGTTTGCCGTCTGCATGTGTATGTTATTATTAACTTGTCAACGTGTCTACAGCACCGTTAGATTTTGTTGTAATCTAAAATCACAAACGGCTTTTTATGATCTTGGTTACATACTCCGTTATTGTGGTCCATGGTGTTCATGAGCGTATCATTTTTATTCCGTTTCAGAATATAGGAAACTATCGACGTGTCCTTGGTAAAGACTGCCTGTGACAGATCAATGCGGCTTGTTGTAATCTAAAATCACAAACGGCTTTTCATGATCTTGGTTACATACTCCGTTACTGTGGTCCATGGTGTTCATGAGCGTATCATCTTTATTCCGTTTCAGAATATAGGAAACTATCGACGTGTCCTTGGTAAAGACTGCCTGTGACAGATCAATGCGGCTGGCAATTCAGTGTTATTTTTGCGAATAGTGTCAAGCATGGTTATTTTTCTTTTCAATAGCATCTGCCTCAGATCGTACGAGGTAAAACAATTATCACACGTTACTTTGTGACCTTCTAGACCATAAGTACGCTCTTTCTGGAGGTTCACCTTCTTTTTTCCCGAGGTAAACTTGCATGTTATATGCATAAGAAGTTATAGAATTGTAAAAAGTCCAAATCTTGACTCCGTATTTAGCAGGTTTATTCGCGATGTACTATCTAAAAGGACAACGGCCTCTAAAAGGTACCAGTTGCTCATCTATTGTTACATTTTCGTGAACATTATACAGCTTAGGTAGAATTGCAGCCCATTCAGCCCACAAGTCCCAAGGAGCTAATTTATCAGTTTGGCGTCGTTGTCGGCGAGTTTTTTATCGTCAAAGCGAATTATTCACGCAATTACATGAAATCGTTGTAGGGACATCGTTGCTCTGAATATTGGACGACCTACATTTCCATCCCACAGAGTGGCTGTTGCCTCTGTATGAGATTTATACACTCCAGCTAGAAACAGTACGCCAAAATATGTTTCTTGTTCAACTAATGTTAGTTCTTGAAACGTGTCACAACAAAGTCTTTTGCCTTCTAAATATGACATTTTCAAAATTAGGTTTACAATTTTGGGTGTGAAATATAAGAAGTACGAGGATTTTATATCAATTATTCGCGAAGTAGCATACCTTGTTGGCCTAGGAATCAACGAAATAATATTTGCAGAAACACACAAAAGTTTCTCAAGTTCACTATCCGTAAGCACTCTATCACTACACATTTTCAATAATAAATTTCAATTGTTAGGTATTTCTTATTAGAGTGCAGCATCAAGTTTGATATTCACTACGAAAGTAACACACAGATGCTCACTGGCTACATTTATATGCGGAGCCACAGACAGGCCACAGGAATAAACTTGTTTACCGGTACGCAAATAACGCATGCAATATGCGCAATAATATGGCAATATTATGTAAGTTATTTATATTTATGAAAATAAAACAAAACTAATAAAATACATTCGTCGATGATAATAATCTGCTTCTCGTTCTTCTAACTTGAACCACACAAATCACCGGGTCATATAGACCCAAACACAGTGAGTGTAACAAACGTATTAAAAAAAAACGAATTATAATTTTCTAATATCAATGTAAGTACACCGTTATTAGAGTAATGAAATAAAAGTCATGCAGTGGCAACGAAATATTTAAATAAATTAACGAATTATGCACATTAGAAGAACGCGATTGGGTCATATTGACCCGAACACGATAGGAGGGTTAAACATGGCTATAGATGATGTAAAACATAAAAAAAACATATTAATTACCATACCGATTCTAAGATGGGAAAAACTTTTTACTATGACAGACAAAATTTGTAAAGATTTAAACCCAATAGCTATTTATAGAAAATATCGATCTTGGAGACCGTCACACACTCCCCATAAACTCCGGTTTTTAACCGTTTTGGCAAATCCACTACTCAACCAATCAGTATTCACATATTTGGTAAGATCCCAAAACTAATTGCCACTTATTTGGGAATACCAAATGTACATACGTATACGGGTCATACCTTTCGAAGAACTTCTGCCTCCCTCTTAGCAGACACAGGTTCGGATATCCTATCTTTGAAACACGGCGGATGGAAGAGCATAACCGTCGCCGAGGGATATGTAGAGTCGTCTTTAACTAAGAAGCAGGAAATCGCAACGAGGTCCTCCAGGAACAATGCGAGCCTACAGCATCTACCTCGTCATCGACAACTGATATTGCCTTTAGTTCAAACCGGCTGCAACCCGTTAATATAATCAATAATCAACATTGTACTACTACTGTTAATATTGAGGAATAAATATGTAATTGTTTAAACATATTGGTTCACTTTTTTTTTAATTTCGCGATTTTCCGATTTCACAAAAAAATTTAAAACCCGTAATTCTAAGTATAATCATAATCTGGTCTATTCTAAATAAATATATTTGTTAATTGTCACTGTCAATTCAATCAATAATTATAATTATTAGTGTTAGTAAATGCAATTTCCAATAAAATTTAATATACACCTCGCTATCAAAGTCATTTTTTATCACTCACGTGGATATTTGCCTCAGAGTTCGCCTCGGCAAATAATTTCCAGATTCATGATAAAAAGTATTACTTTAATGCCTTGCTCCTAAATAACTATTCTTTTATACTTCATCATTTGATGAATTCCATATAAAATCAACCCAAAAAATACGATTTAACGAACATGACCACACATTTTAATTAAATTTGACATGTTTGTTCCTATCATGGATGTAAGTAAGCACATAAAATATTTTTGCTCTATGGTTTACTTTTTACACCCTGCTAAAGTTTTTGAAATTTCGCGGGGTTTTATCGATCGGGCGGAGGAAATACAATTTATTCTTCTATTGAAAATAAGTTATACCTTCCTTATTTACCGATAAATGATGAAATTTTTTATGAGAATAAGGTCAAGTTGGTTAACTGGGACACCGGGATAACTGTCCTTTGGATGGTCGTAAATTCTGGTCATTAGCTAAAGCCATCAGTAAAAACTTTAGTACATCTTCCTTTCCTTCCAAGACGTCTCGTGACGTCAGTAGCTGATCCTGCTGAAAAAGCCAACCTCTTTCACAATGTCACAATGATTCTGGTAAAACTGTGCCGTCGCCCAAATCCACACCATACGCTATTAAACCAATCCACTTTCGTTACAAGCTCCTGGAATCAATTATAAATAAAAACTTGACCCAAACAAGGCAACTGGCCCTGGCGGTATTCCAGCTCTCGTCCTTAAAAATGCTACCCCGAGCTAGTACCTGAATAATCCAAACTCTTTTTGATCTCCATGTGATCTGGAGAGTTTCGCTCATCGTAGAAGTTGGCAAATGTCCAGCCTATTCCTAAAAAGGGCGACAAAACCGATCCCTCAAACTATCGACCAATAGCTATGACTTGCATTCTGTCGAAAATCATGGAGAAAGCCATCAACCACCAACTACTTTCGTTCCTCGAGTCCAATAAACTCTTAAACGACCACCATCTGGAATACAATTCCTACCTCTGGGTCAGTGATTGCGCCCTTGATTTGGTAAACCGCATCCAAAAAAGAGCCATCAGGCTTATAAATGACCCGTCTCTGACTTCTGACCTACAGCCGCTTGAGCATAGAATAGTTTCGGTTCTTTGCTTGTTCTATCGCTATCACCATGGCAAGTGTGCCTCCGCAATACACTTCTTAATACCTTCGCAGGCCATCTTCGCTAGGAACACTCGGTTTGCCCATTCACACCATAATTACTCACTCAAAATTCCATCGTGTCTCACTAAGCGGGCTCAATCTACATTTTTCCACACGGCGACCAAATTGAGGAATGCACTACCCAGTTCCTGTTTTCCTCCAAACTTTGACTTAAGTCAATTGAAGCTAGCCATTCATAAACATTTCTCGGCAGCTTAACAATATCCCTAAACCCTCCCAGTGTTCCTGAGTGCTCTAGCACGTTAGGCAAATCTTAGCCTGTTCGGGAACACAAGTAAAAAAAAAAACTGGGCCATAGGTCCTTATTATCTTTTAGAATTATTTCAAATTCCCCGCCAACTGGGCATATGTAGGTCCCTACATAAACCTTCTATCCCAAGCGATATTGTTGTTGTTATTTTCGTTTTCCCAAAATTACTGTGTATCTCAGTGTATTGCAGTACTGGAAATTACAAGGAACTAACCCAATTCATCTAAAAAACAACTGTAAGTATCGTGTTCTGTATTTTTCTTATTAAATATATTTTGGAGTTAGATAAAGGGTGGTTTAAAGTTGTACACAAAGCAATTTGAGGTTAAGTTTGTTTACAAGAGTTTTTGCAGGTGAAGCCCAGTTACCTCGCCAATAATTGGATTACGAGGTAACTGGAACCTATTACGTCAGGGAACTGGACCATATCTTCCAGTTACCTTACATATTCTTAGTAATGCGACAAATAACCTGGACATTTTAATTTGCAGAAATATGACTTGACACTGTAAAAAGCGAACGGATAAAGGAGCAGATCGTGGAAAGTATTCTAAAGATTCCCTAAATAAAGAGATTGATGATGTGACTAATGGCAATAAGAGCGAAAAAAGGAAAAGGCGGAGGAGGTTAGAAATGGTTTAGGGCCTCAAGTTGAAAGAGAATTGGCAAATGCTCTAAACATGATGCAAAAATGGGGCCATGGCCCCTGCAAGGCCGAGGTATTACATATGGTTCAAATTTATGTACAAATGGAAGGACTAAAAACTAGATTTAAAAATGATCGCCCAGGGGAAGAGTGATTTTTAAATTTCTACAAACATAACAGACTTTTCCTAAAGAAACCTCAGATAGTTGAGTTAGCCAGAAAAAAGAATCCTATGGTTTCTTTGACACACTGGAAAAGACAGTTGAAGATATGAACTTGCAAACTAAACCTGAACTAATTTTCAATTGCAATGAGACGTCGTTTTCCAGCGATCCATCCAAGACTAAAATCATTGGTAATATAGGGTCTACATGCATTCGAACCATAATCTTCAGCTGGAAGGAATAATACTACTGTTTCGGTATGCTGTTATGGTATGCTGTTCTGCAAATAGTCAAAAGTTACCTTTGCTATCAATTTTCAAGGGCAAAAATATTATTGAACTAATGATGCCTGAAAAAAATGATCCTTTGGATAAAACCGCATTTGCCACTTCACAGAAAGGATGGATGACAACGATATTCTTTACAAGGTGGTTTGAGAAAGTTTTTTTGCCAAACATTCCCAAAGAACGCCCAGTACTTCTAATAGTTGATGGGCATGTCTCACACATATATTGTGAACTGATTACTAAAGCTCTGAAGCATCAAATATGTATACTTAAGCTGCCACCACATTCAACACGCATTTTGCAACCGTTGGATGTGGGTATCTTTAAAAGCATGAAGAGGGAAAGGGTCAAGGCACTGTGCAAGTGGCAAAGGGCAAACCCCAGAAGCAAAATCTCAAAAAGCAAATTGGTCCAGCTGCTGCTTAAAGTAACACGTATATATATATATATATATATATATATATATATATATATATATATATATATATATATAATCCGAAGTCAACGGCCCTGATCGGCAACGAATTCCTTCTACAACTTTCCAAAGTCCGATCTCGACAAGTATTTTGACCAAAAAGATTATCGCAAACTGCAGTTGCTGTAGACAATTTGGACGAATGACCTGGACCTTCTAATGTTCCGGATTCTGAATTACGTTTCATCTCATTTAACGACTCTCAACCTAGACCTTCGAAAGTTCTGGATTCTAAAAGTTGACCATCAACCAGCAACAGATGAATTCGAAAACATTCTTATAAGTATGTTGTCCAAGCAAAAAGGAAGCAACACTTCACAACCACCATAAATTAAGAGACGCAGGGTCTGTAGCGGTACTGAAATCATTACAACAGCAGAGTTTTTTGTAAAAAGGAAAGAGGAGGAAGAGCAGAAAAAGATAAAATAAGAACAGAAGAAGATAAAAGGGGAAAAGAAAAATAAGAATATTCCAAAAATTATGAAAAAACCCAAGACTCAGTCCAAAATACAAAAAAAAAGGAAAATAAAGATCAGAGTAGTTCAGATTCTGAAGAGAGTAGTGTTTCAGAGCTTGATGCAATGGAATTTGAGTCAGATGAAGACGTAATAGACACCGTAGCTGTTGTAGAAGGAGATTATGTGTTGGTAGGTTATGGCAATGAACGGTATCCAGGAAAAGTATTGTCAGTGACGAGCGAAAAAATAGAAATCTCACATATGGAAAAAGTGGGATGTTTGGCTGGCGTTGGCCCACTAAATCATTCAGATAATCCAGAAACCACAAATTAAAAATAAGAGAGGATATTTTATTCTGCCTGATTGACAAGATACCTACTTTAATCATATTTACAGAAAAAATGTGTTGTTACTTAAGTTTAATTAGTTCCTATTTAGTTCTGTTTATATTCAATGCGTTTTTGCATAAATTTGTTTGATAAGCCAATCACTTGTTTAATGTATCTACAATATCTCCCCTTACAATCTTGTGAAAGAAAACTAAACTTTCAGGGCGAGTTGTTTAACCTTCAAGCAATGTCCCAGTTACCTTAGGATACTTACAACGCTTTTCATTGATCAAATGAAGTTTATGTTCCAGTTGCCCCGAAATACTGGGGAACTGGAATACCTAAAAAATTGTATCTATATATATATATATATATATATATATATATATATATATATATATATATATATATATATATATATATATATAATTTCAAAGACCATGTTTTTCCATTTTATTTCCAATCAATAGTTGGGATATGACTAACTGTGTTGGCAAAAGCAGAATGATAGAAGTTGATAACCAATTATGTTATTCAAGATCAAATTATAAAATTGCAAAAATGGGGCCCAGTTAACCAACTTAACCTTACTTCAATAGGTAAGGAAGCCAGAAAAAAAATATATAACCATAAAGTATCTACAAATGGTCTGAAAAAAATCCCGAAGTGAAGAAATGATTTAATGAAAAAATAAAATTAATGGTTTTTCACATTAATTTTTTTTCATTGAGAAAAAATGTTAAATTCACGTTTTTGCTTACAATACATTGAATTAAAATTTTTAATTTGTTTAAATAGTCATTCTACTTTAAAAGCTATGAATAGAAACCACTATTACCTTGACTATTGCCCAAAAATACAAACTTAGCTTGATAAAACAAGATTTTAAAACAAATTAATAAAAGTAAAAATTTTAATTACAAAGTGCATGTTTATAATATTTGTCAGATTGGGAAATGTTACAAAACTCGCTATGAAAAATATTTCAAACTCTACGACATTGAACTTGAACTGCAGAGTGTATAAAGCTTGAGTGAACATGTATCATGCATTCTTGAGAGAATCGATACGTTCTTCCAGTCATTGTTTTGGGAGGTTCCACGATTGCAATGAGATAAGTGATGGGTACCGCACATGCATCTTCCCTCTGGGGCCAGAAAAATGATACTGATGATCCATGAGGACGTAAAAAGTTTACAATGACATCATCTTCTTCTGATTTCACCCGACGCACCATACCAAAATACCACAAATTCAAGCGATGAAATATCCAGGATATAAATCGATTTTCACAAAAATAAAGTTCACTGCTTCTAACATGAAAATAAAAGCTAGTGTTTCATCACTACTAATTCTTCTATCCTCATCCATTCCAAATTCATCTATTGGCTGAAATCTGTGGAAAGATCTTGTTCCTGAAAGACTTGGAACATTTTGAAGTGACTTTCCAAATTCAGGCGAGTTGATTCAACTGCTCCTTTAGAAATAAATTGGAAGTTAATATCTGTAATGTTGTCTTTGCAAAACTAGAAAAGATCGTTTGTTGTTACTATTTCTGTCCAGATGTCGTTGAAGATTAGTAGAATGAGGGAACTTTTAGCCAATATGCGAACCAATTGTCGGTAAAGAAGGTTTCTGTATTCTGTCGATAAAGAAGGTTACTAAATTTTGTACTTTTAGCCAAAGCGCGAACCAATTGTCAGTAAAGAAGGTTTCTGTATTCTATCCAATACGCGAATCAATGGTCGACAAGGAAGGTTTCTGTATTCTGTCGATAAAGAAGGTTCCTAAATTTGAGGTGCTGTAATGTGATTGGTTGGTTTTGTTGGTGTCGCCATCTAGAGGTGTATTGTTAACATTAATGAATGTCTTCTGTAATGGAGGTTGATTGTGTCGCCACCTAGTGGTACATTTTTAAAAGCAGATGTGGAGTCCTGTAATTGTTATAGCGGGAAAACTTGAATTTTGAAATAATGGAGGAGGGGGGGATTGATCGATTGATTTGATTTGATGTGGAGTCACGATCAAACTCTATTAGAGAAAACATTCATTAGTTTTAAAGATACATCACACGATGGTGTCACAAACAACCAGGAACACGACAATAGGTCGACGACCCGTAGTCCGGAGTTCTATAACTGTCTTACGAGGCCGAATCCCCCATTATCGAAAATTTCAAGTTTTCCCGTCATAACAATTACAGGGGTCTACATCTACTTTTAAAAATAGACCACTAGGTGGCAACACAATCAACCTCCATTTCAGAAAAGATTCAATAGTTTTAAAAATACGCACATAGATGGCGACACAAACAAAACCAACCAATCAGAATACAGCACCTTAAATTTAGGAACCTTTATCTACAGAATACAGGAAGTGCCTTCAGTCTACTAAGATTTTCCTTGCTATCTAAACGTTTTACAGCACCCCCTATTTCACCAAATTTACCGCGATTGGTTGCAAAAAATGAGCACTGGGCTTTGAGCTGAAACTACTTCTGATGCAGATTCGCACTCATGAAGTTTTATTTATTTTTATATTGTCCAGCACAACCGTCATTGAAGTAATGATTGTTACATGTGGGCAGTTCACATTCAGAAAAGCAATTACAGTTTTTTCGATATCATATGCCATACTCCCGTCATGTTCAAGGTCATCAGATATGAAACAAAGCGGTAAATTCAGTTTCTCATTGCTTGAATTCTTGCAGTGAATCATAAGAGGGTGAATAGTGTGAAATTATAGTTTTCACTAAAATCCATTGAGATAACAGCTGTATTTGGGGAGGCCACTCCCTTTACATTTTTGAAGAACAAAGCTTATGATTTAGCAATGTATGAATGCGGTATTAAATTGTAGTTTTTCTACTAATTTATCAATTATGCTAGAATACCGTATCATTTGAGTTCGATTAGTCGAAACCCATTGACTGTACTCGATGAGGTTCTTCATTATCGTGGTCCTCAAATTTTGACTGTAAACATTGGACAAAGCTATCTTTTAATGAGCATTTGTCACAACGCCTCAGCTTACATTCCTTTCTTACTCGTTCACATACAATATACGACATAAGTTGTTTGTAATCCTTTTCAATGCTTGCACCATGAATCAACAAAATAACAGCTTGATCTATTATGCATGCACAGGCTAAGTGTGTACCACCGGCACCAGCCAAATCACACCACTTAGGTCTCAGAGAACAAAATTTTTTTTTCTCTCGTATTCTTATTTTCCTATACTCGCCACATACTTCATTCCTGGAAAAATTATAGAATGTTCATCACTCTCATAAAACTTTTTTGCCAGTTCAATAGTTTCAGGACTGGGCTTTTTCCGATATTTATGCAATGGTTCAGCTAAAAAACCCTTGTCTTCGAAACAGCTTTTGAGCCTTACGAACAGAATAATCAGATGCGTTGAATTTTTTCCGTTTTCATGTACACTTTTCAGCTTTTCCTTACCGTAAGATAATCTGTTATGTTCACCAAGTACATTGGGGATCATCCAATTATGTGGAATGAAGAATTTAGTTCATCAATTGCATTTATTTTTTGTAATTGGAGCAGTTTCCCAGGAGTTAATCTCACATCATCAACTTCCTCATCTTGCGCATTTAAGCTACTTTCAGCACGCTTATCAATTTTGTCCGCATTAAGTATTTTGTTTCTGCAAGCTGGGCAAAGTTTTTGTTCTGCTTTCACTTTGTACCCCTTTGATGAAATTATCGTACACTGTTTTACTATTACACTAAGAAGAGTTTTGTTAAATAAAGATTTGTGTTTTTTAAAAAGATCGCAACATACCTTTTGTACAAATTCATATTTTTTCAAAAATACACGTTGATAATGTAGACAAATAGTTTTTAACTTAGAACTAGATTCAGTTCTCAATTTTAAGACAGTTAAATCATTTTCAGAAAATACCGCAATGGGTTACATGACTTTTTTTTACATAGTTTAGTAAATGACAAGCACCGTGAGTTAACTTCACCCACATTGTACTTGCCTATTTTAACTGTGCAATCAATAGATTCTTTTAAAAAATCTTAGTTATGTTACTATTCAGAATTGCAGACACTGGTAACTATATCACACTAGCAATAGGCTGTGACTGACTGACTAGTGGATGCCAGATTCTGTCTACTGGGCAGACAGGCACACTTGCAGGGGCATGACGAATAAGACTTGACTTGTATTGACAGGTTTAAACAAGTGTGTCTGCTCAGCAGGCGTGGGCACCACTTAATAGTTTTGTTTTAGCTTGAATGTTTTGATTGCTTTAAAGATTTTTTGAAATAACAGTCACTAATGAATACACTAGAATTTTGAATTAATTTTAAAACTAAATTGTATTGTATTTTTTTATTAATTAAATTAAGTACAATTGCTGAAATTGAGAAAATCAGTTACCTTGTTTCTAAACTAGATACAATTCTACAAATGTATAATTTATGACATTTTGAAATTAACTGTTTATTTGAATCATGTACCTTGATTTTTTTTAAATCTAAATTTTTGTGTTTTATATAGGGTGAACTTGAGTTTAAAATTGTTTGGCATGTGTCAAATATTTATAATTTTATTAAAATTATAATTTAATGGTTTCAACATTGAGTGAGCCAAGTATAAAAAAATAATTTCTATTTTTTGGGGGAAAAAATCAAGAAAAACCATTAAATTTATTTTTTCATGTAACAATATCTTTTAGAATAATAATTTAAAAAACTTTTGTGATTTTCCTTTTCACTTTCGATGATATTCCACATAGCGTGGAACTCAATATTGGATTAACAAAAATTTCATTTCAATTCTTAAGGATTTTTTCAGACCATCTGTAAATACTTTATGGTTATGTTAATTTTTTTCTGACTTGCTTACCTATAGAAGTATTCTCATAAAAAAATTGAATGGTTGATAAATAAGGAAAGTATAATTTATTTTCTATGAAAGAACAAATTGATCGATAAAACCCCGCGAAATTCCAAAAACTTTAGCAGGGTTTAAAAAATAAACCAGATAGAAAAAATATTTTATATGCTTACTTGCACAGGGTGATTTCAATTTAATACGCCTAACTTCAGCAGCGGATTTCTTATTGAAAAATACTATAGTTTGTCATATAAACAATATTCTTTGAAGGTTTAGTTTTCGAGATACAGGGTCTTAAGCTTTCCATAAAAATAACAATTTTTCTAAATATCTTCATAACGGTTTATTAAAATAATTCAAAATTTTAGGTGGTATTTCTAATAAGGATCTTTCATAAGTTTATTTCGATAGATTATGTAAGCCAGTGGAGGAGAAACTGGGTTGTCATTACTTTTTTCCAAAAAAAACTTGTACGCCACTGACGTTTTTTCTCATTTAGAGAAAATTTTTGAATTGCGTGATCATTTTTAAGTAATTTGGTATAAAGACATTTTTTTGATAAAATGTACCAATTTCGAAATATTTACTATTTTGTGGGAAGCTACATACGCATGTATTATTTTAAGTTTAGCAAATGAAATAATTTAAACTAAATTTTTTTATTTTACCAAATTGAAATTTTCAAGGTTTTCCAGACCACCGAAAAAAATACATTTTGAGGAATTCCCTTCGTTAACGGGTTAATATTATTTAATAACAATGAAATAATGCATAATTTACAACAGCTGTTCAAAATGATATCCTTCAACTTCAATGCACTTTTGACATCTTCTAACTAGATTATTAATATGTGATTCTATTGTGACATTATTCTGTCTTAAGATATCACAGTTTTCTTCTATTCGCTGCTTTAAATCTTCCCGTGTTTGCACGGGAGTCCTATAAATTTCTTCTTTTAAATATCCCCATATAAAATAATCCAAAGGATTTAAATCAGGTGATCGGGGTGGCCACCTGATTGGTCCTTCGCAAGGTAATCTTATTGGTAAATCATACCTTGGTGGCAACCGACCAATACATCTTCCGTTATAATTTTCATCAAGCCAATCACAGATTTGCCTTCCATAATGCGGCGGAGCACCATCCATTTGAATCCAATTATTGTGTATTACATTTAATGGCATATTATCTAACAAGTTATCCCTTAAGTCTTGAAAACCATTGTTTACAAATTGATGAAATGATAGAGCGTTTAGCCTAGGGGGCAAAAATATGGTCCACATGGGATTATGAAAAACTCCCATCCATACGTTATAGCTAAATTCATGCTGAAAAGATGAACGAATTTCATGGGGGTTTTCATGTGCCCATACGCATAGATTATGTGTATTAATTATACCAGTAGGTGTAAAGGTTGCCTCATCTGTCTACATTATTTGATTCAAAAATAATCGATCTTGCTGATGTGATTTCAATAACCACCTACAGAAATTTATTCTTTTTTCGGCGTCAAAAATGCATTGAAGTTGAAGGTTATCAGTTTGAACAGCTGTTGTAAATTGTGGATTATTTCATTGTTATTAAATAATATTAACCCATTAACGAAGGGATTCCTCAAAATGTATTTTTTTCGGTTGCCTGGAAAACGTTGAAAATTTGAATTTGGTAAAATAAAAAAAATTGAGTTTAAATTATTTCATTTGCTAAACCTAAAATAATAAATGCGTCGCACAAAATAGCAAATAACTCGAAATTGGTACATTTTATCAAAAAAAAATACCTTTACACCAAATTACTTAAAAATGATGGTGCAATTCAAAAAATTTTCTCTAAATGAGAAAAAACGTCAGTTTTTTTTTTGTAAAAAAGTAGTGACATCCATGTTTCTTCGCCACTGGCTTACATAATCTATCGAAATAAACTTAGAATTATGAAAGACCCTTATAAGAAATACCACCTAAAATTTTGAATTATTTTAATAAACCATTATGAAGATATTTAAAAAAATTGTTATTTTCATGGAAAGTTTAAGACCCTGTATCTCGAAAACGAAGCTTTCAAAGAATAGTATATATGGCAAACTATAATTATTTTTCAACGAGGAATCCCCTCCTGAAGTTAGGCGTATTAAAGTGAAATCACCCTGTATACAGGGTGGATACTCTAAATGGAATAAATTCTGTAACTCAAAGGGGTGAAGTCCGGGAGAAAAATCATGATAGACATTCTTTATAATTGTTTCCAGCCTTCAATCCGGGGGTTACAGTTTCTCTATATGTCCACCCCTAACTTTTTTGTCAAATGTAAGGGTAGGTCAAGTGATACACCGTGTGAAAGCTGGTATTAAGAGGAATACAACACAGTACTTATTTTCTCGGGATTTGAAAAATAAAGTGAAAAAACCTAAATGAACAACTTTCTCTGGCTCAATGGTATTTAATTTCGAAAATGATTGAAATGTCGGTAGGTAAAAATGTACCGTAGTGATAATATGCATTTATTATCACAACAAGCCTGATCTTATCGTGGAAGGTATAAATCTTTATCTTCTGTGTTTCTTATACTCACTAAATGCTTTTTAATTTTGACTACGCTTGAATGGTCGGTAGACAAAAATATGCCGTATTGATAACGTGCATTTATTATCTCAGCAAACCAGGTCTTATCGTTGATGAAGAACGCTCTTGATCTTCTGTCTTTTACTCGCGATTTTAGTTAACTGCTTGATTTGTTAGCGTCCACATTCGTAAATTACAATATTGTTTGTCCCTTGTATTTTTCTTTGCTCGTTTATTTAAGTAACTAATTCCTCTAGAGTAGTTTTCACATCTTCACATGGTAGTAAATTATTTAGCATGGCTTATTTAACGGAAGCCCTTCGCATTGAGATATTAATAAGGATCGGATATGGTGACCGAAGTCGCACTCAAGGTGAGGTAGCTGAATTATTTCAAGCAAATCATACCGATTTACCGCGGCTTTCTCAAGGCCCAATTAGCAAAATAGAAAAGCGCTATAGAGAATTGGGTCATGTCAGAAATCTGCCAAGACAAAGAAGAGAGGCAGTTGACGAAAATACAAAGCTGAACGTTTTGTTGGCTATTCAATAAAACCCCATCATTTCGGCACGGCAATTAGCGCGCGAAAATGAGGTCAGTCATAGAACTGTTTTAAAAATTTTAAAAACTGCAGCGATGCACCCTTACAAGATTCAAATGCTACAAGAATTGACGGATGAAGATCCAGACCGACGAAATGAATTTTGCGAATGAATCATGAACTTCATTCAGCATGGTCACATACAGTTGGAATGGATTCTCTTTTCGGATGAATGTACTTTTTCTTTGCATGGTGAAATGAATCATCACAATTGTCGTTATTGGTCTGACCACAACCCCCATTGCAAAGTATTTGCATATTTTTTAAATACTTAAATACTTTTACAATATTAAAATATCTTTACAGCATTTAAATATCCCAGAAAAATTTAAATACTTACCTTTAACCATTTTCGTATAGCATATAAGCAAATGGCAGTGCGATAGGTTTGGGATAAAATTTGGAACACGCTTCTTAGCGTTTTTGAATATCCGATCATATAGCGTATACAGGAAAACTCACCTGAAATTTTTTATCATTTGCGCTAGGGAAAGAACCCTATTGTTTTTGGTAAAAATCCGACCAACCCCAGTGGAGGTTCTCATATACACACATCCTCATTTTTTTATTTTTTTTTTATTTATTTTCGAACAAATCTACCAATTCAGTTGAGATTTGATCAAGAGTAGTGTTTTTGAATAATAAATAATTCCATTAAGTACCTATGAGGGAGCACATATGTTACCCTTATTTTTGCTTTTTCAGATTATTTGCGATCAAGTGCAGCAATTGGATTAAAATTTGGAAAGTATAAAACATCCTACCAACTTCAGAAGTGATACTCCTATCCCTTCATGGGGCTTTAATATGAGCCAACTCCATTTTTTGCATGTATTTCCGAATAAGTAGACGTACGCGCGCGCCCGTGTGTATTTGTGCGTGCGTGTGCGTGCGTGCGTGCGTGCGTGCGTGCGTGTGTGTGTTCGTGTTCGTGAGTGTTTGTGTGCGTGTGTGTTCGTGTGCGTGCGTGATCGTGTGCGTGCGTCTGTTCGTGTGCGCGCGCGTGCGTGTGTGTGGGCCCGCCTGAAAGTGTCATTATCACCGCTGGCACCAGCAGGAGGTAGTTCTTCAAGGGACCATGATAACTAACATTTCTCCAACTTGTTTCTTCAGTCCGGATTTGGCGTTTTCGCCTTGCTCTCTGATAGCATCACGCCTGCTGCATTTCAATTGATCTTCAATTTCAACGTCGTTCTTCAGGGTTTCATAAACTACCCTGTAGTTGGAGGATTCAACAATTTTCGCATATGGAACACACCACTTTGGAAACTGCACTGGTAACATTTTCTTAGGTTTTTCTTAGTACCCATTTTCTAGATAGTAGATTTAACCATTTGAACTATCTATTCTACCTAATAGTAACTTTATCCACAGTATAGCCCGTTAAACAACTTTGTCGTCATCCTTGAAGCCAATTTTTCTTCTTCCTGTTGATTTGCTTGGTTTACTTACTATGCGCCACCATAACAGCTATATTAGATAAATTAGTCCGCAGAAAGTGATTTTAAGAAAGTTTACTACACAATTTTACCATGAGGTATTAACACATTGACTGTCTCCATGTAAGGTTTATTGATACCTCTGAACGTTCACAGCTTGTTTTGCAGACGTGGTATTGATTCAGTTTCTCAACCGGAACTAATATTGTCAGTACGTCCATAAATCATATGTGATGCGAAGTAGACCTGGAATACTTTGAACCTATCTCTATACGTCTCCTTCTCAAGTTCAGTCGTGATCGCAAAGGTTATAATTTTCAAAAACATGCAAACTATTACAGCAAATGAATCACATAGACACATATAAGGCACGGACGCTATAAATTTGACATGAATCAGATATGATACACGGGACAGTCAACGAGTTAACTAATACTTAGGTCGTATCACATATCAATATTTCGAAACCAAAATTTTATTTCTTCTACATAACCTCCTTTAAGACCTACACATTTAACACAACATTCCTGTAAACTCTCTAAGAAATTCTTTCTTTTGATATGCAAACCACCCTTTAACGGCACGTATGGTTTCGTCGTTTTTTGACATACTTTCACTTGGCAATTTTTTTTAAGAATAAGTTATAATCTGATGGTGCCTAAATCCGGAGAATAGGGTGAATGGTCAACAAATTCAAAATCAACTTCACGAATTTTTGCATTGCAATCAACGACTTGTGAACAGGAGCATTGTCTTGGCTAGTTTTCCGCGGCGATTTTTCCATAAGTTTCATAATTTAGTTAGCAGCTCAGTATACCGTTTCCATGATAGTTCTACCTAAATAATGTATCAGAATTATCACATTTTTTTCATATTTTTGAACATGGAATTTTTTGGTCGTGATCTGGTTTAAAACGACGATAAATTTCCTTCGACATTGTCAATTGAAATCAAGAATCTTGGAAGCCATTTGGTGGGAATTTTCTCATACCCAAGTAGTGATGAATGATTTAAAGTACACAATCATAGGTAATGTGCAATACTTCTGTTATAAGTCTGAGCCCAATTCGTCAATCTGCTAAAACTATCATAGACAGAATCTATAGTTTCCAGAGTGGTCACAGAAATTCCTTTCTTTAATTCCGAAACCAAGGTTTCAGTATTGCATATAAAGGACACTAATCGCCTACAGTATGTGTAATATCAGCAAACATTTCTTTACCTGATAATCCTTTCAAAGATAAATACTTAATAACTAACTAAAACTCACAATGAAATCATCCCTTGTGGATGTCAAATTTTGACAACTTATATACAGTGCCCGTCCAAAGTCCCCCTCCCCCCAACCTATTATGTGAACCATAAAACTGAAATTAATAAAGTTTTGGGAAACCGAACTAAGGCCCATATACAACGTTTTCGATGGTATTCAGTAATGTAATCATTAAAAATGGCGGACAGTCTCCATTTTGTAAAATAATTTTAAATGGGATCACATGGCAAGTAATACCTCATTTGAGAGCTCGTTCCTTTTCCTTTTCAACGGCATCAACAAAATTAAAATATTACTACTGATTCACTGTATAAAATATCATACTTATAACCGTAGTAACTACATTACTTTTGTTAAATACTTAATTAGTAAACTTACAATTAAATCACCGCTTGTGTGTTTGAATACCTTTTCTTGGTTAATTTTGCACATTTTGTCTTTTTTTTATTTATACATTTATAAAGTATTAAGAGAGTTCTTTGAAAGATCTGATTGTTTTGTAGTTATGAAGTATAGTAAAGAGACTCGAAATAAATACAAAAACAAATTTAAACTACATAAACCGAATTCAACGACTTTTCAGAGAACTTTCTTAAACATTACACCTTTAGAATATAATTATTAGATCAACTATTTTTCTGAACCATTTACCAAGCAAGCATTTAATCAAATTAAAAAATGGTTTTGTAACAATGAAAACATTATTGATCACATTCTAAAAAACAAATAAGCTAGCACATCAAACAAGTTTGAATAAATCCTTAGTATACTTCAGCAAACAATTAATACTACAGCAGGTGTTAAGAACACCTTACAATGTTTTATGAAATAAATGTTTTATATTTAAGGTAGTGGAGTGCTTTCCACTTTCCTTCCATTATTATGTTTAACGTTTAATTTTTGAAATCATGTTAGAATGTAAGCAAAATAAATAAATTTGATTTGATTTTAATGTCTCGATATTTATGGACGAACAATAATGATCATGTAGTGGTAAATGTTTCATGTCATTTAACATACTGACTACAGATTTTCCATGTAGTGCAGTGGATAAAGGTTTAATTGCCTAAATTCTAAAAATTATCGGAATGTAAGATATTTATGTACCAAGCTTACATACAAAAACTTATTACTTCATTACTCTAATTTACTAATTACGTCAGAAACTAGTTCAGAACATTGTTGGAAAGGTCATTTCAGTATAATCAGAGATACCCACCCGAACTACATAATTACTGAGCCAACTAACTTATATAATTAATAGATTTACAATATTTCGTACGCATGTCGTCGGCTCTACAAATACTAATGTAATTATCCTAGACAGCAATATTTTTGCAGTTTTAAAATTTGTTCTCCACCAATAATACATTTTGATGCTTTATAAGGGATTTGTTTACTCGGTTTTGATCACATTTAAATATCTGCATAATAAATCACTATTACATATATGTTACATAGAATCCCCTCTCATTTCACACCCATCTACATAACTTTCTCGTTTTTATGTGATCTAGAGATTATAATACTTTTATCTAAAAAATGTTACATTTACCATTATGTTAAAATAGTAGTCCAAAAAATAGTTAGACAGCGTTGTGACGTTTGTTTGGCTGATGTTTCTTACAATAAACAGAACTATCTGTTAGTTGAGTTGATCGTCCTATTTCCATATATATATATATATATATATATATATATATATATATATATATATATATATATATATATATATATATACCCGCACGCACACACCCGCACACACCCCTACACACTCACACACACGCACGCACGCACACACGCACGCAAGCACGCACGCACGCGCACACACACACACACACACACACACACACACTCACACGCACTCACACGCACTCAAACACACTCACGCACTCACTCACGCGCACTCACGCGCACTCACACGTACTCACACGCACTCATACACACTCACACACTCACTCACACACTCACGCACACTCACTCACACACACAAACACACACACACACACACACACTCACTCACACGCACGCACCCACGCACACACTCCCGCGCACACACCCGTGCACACACCCGCGCACGCACCCGCGCACACACCCGCACACACACCCGCACACACACGCGTGCACACCCACGCACACACCCGCACACACCCCTACACACTCACATACACACACTCACGCACTCACACGCACTCACACGCACTCACACGCACGCACACGCACTCACACGCACGCACACGCACTCACACGAACTCACGCGTACTCACACGCACTCACACGCACACACACACTCACGCACACACACACTCACACGCACGCACCCACGCACACACGGGCGCACACACATACACACACACACAGTGTGGTATTAGTACGACAAAGGGAATTTGCGGCTATACTATGCATAGTAGAAAAAACGTTTTATACAAAAGTTGCTTGAATTCAAACACGCTATAACCTAAAAATATTTTCGTATATACAGAGTGTTTTGTAACAGCGGTACATTTTTTATTTTTATTTTAAATGGAATGGTAGTTTTTACTGCGGATTTAGTTTCTACTCTGAAAAACAACCAGTTTCTATTAAACATACCATATAGCTAAACTTAATCGATTTGAAATAATTGAACTTTTAGATAAAAAATTGTCATTTTTTGTCATAGTTCAAACATTTATTTTGAGGATACTACCAAATCTATGAATTTGTAACTCCACATGTAAAGTGTAGGCACTGATCTTTTAAGAAATATTATGACATTTAATTTATATACAGTGTACCAGAAACATGAATTTATAATTTGTGTGTTTTAAATGTAAATAACTATCATATCTTAAATACAACACCCTGTATATCATTACATTATTCGAAAGAAAATTGAGAGACCTACATTTTTTGTAATACGCAAATTTTGTCGATCTGCAACGATTTTTAAAATATTTACAATTTTAAGATTTTTATTTTAATTCTTCGTGGGTTAATCAATGTGCATCCTGTATAATATTAGATGTATTAACCAGAAAACGATCATAACAGTTGCCATACTTAAATAGTAAAATGTATTGACTTTTGTATTGATGTGAAATTCATAAAACTTAATAGATAAATCGCTTTAAAAGCACGCTTTATTTGTAGAAGTGCACTAAAAATGAGAAAATAATTTTTTTCTTTGTACCAAAATGTGATCAAAAAGTTTTATGACAAAAAATAAAAACGCGGGGTGCTCATCATAATTCATTTCTCTCCGTCGCATATTTATAATATGAGCGCCACACGCTTCTATTTTTAGTCTTAAAGATTTTTGATCACATTTTGGTGCAAAGAAAAGAATTATTTTCTCATTTTTAGTGCACTTTCGACGCGTAAATAAAAGCGTGCTTTTTAAGTTTCTTTTTTCACAGTACTATTTCTATATCTATTAAAAGTTTTTTATGAAATTATTCTCACACACATACGTAATACAAAAGTCAATAATTTTACCATTTATTTAAGTACGGCAACGGTTATGATCGTTTTCTGGTCAATATACCGAATATTATACAGTGTACACATTGATTATACCACGAAGAATTAAAATAAACCGTTGCAGATAGACAAAATTTGCTTATTACAAAAAGTGTAGGTCTTTCAATTTTCTTTCGAATAATGAATAATATACAAGGTGTTGTATTTAAGACAAGATAGTTATTTACATTTAAAACAGAAACATTATAAATTCATATTTCTGGTACACCTTGTATAAAAATTAAATGTCATATTTCTTAAAAGGTCAATGTCTGCACTAATTACAGCGGAATTACAAATTCATAAATTTGGCAGTAACATCAAAATAAATTTTTGAACTACGACGAAAAATGATATTTTTTTAATCTAAAACTACAAACATTTCAAAAACGGTTAAGTTTAGCTATACGACATGTTTCATAGAATAGGTTGTTTTCAGAGTAGAAACGAAATCCGCAGTAAAAACTATACCATTCCATTTAAAATAAGAAAGATAGGTTATGTACCACTGTTACGGAACACTCTGTATGTGCGAAAATATTTTTAGGTTATAATGTGCTTGAATTCAAGCAACTTTTGTGTAAAACATTTTTTCTACTGTGCACAGTCGCAAATTCGCTTTGTCTTACTAATGCCACACCCTGTGTGTGTGTGCGTGTGTACGCGTGCTCGTGCGCGCGCGTGTGTGCTTGTGTGTGCGCGCGGGTGTGTGTGCGTGTGTGTGCGTGTGTGTGAGTGCGCGCGCGTGCGTGTGTGGAAATTGGTAAATTTTCCTTCAAATATAGTAATTTAGTCCGAGAGTGGGGAAAGATTTGTTACTATTTGTGCATTTCTCCACAATACCTACATTTTGTTTCATTCATGGGATGCATCGTCGAACGTGTCAGTAAAAACTGATAACACAAATTCAGACTGACTATTGTTAGAACTTATATTGTAAACGCCTACAATAAACTTTAAAACGGAAATACACGAGTGGTGTCAACTGATATCAAGCTGCGCATTGTTTTCCCTCCTTATTCCTTCTTTTTGCTGCTTTTGGCGCACTCTTATGAATTGTATGTGGCCAAAGTCAATAGAAATATTGCAAATCATTCTGGAAATTAGTTGGTTCAATACTGATCTAATTCGCATGTACCGAATGAGCTATCCAACGATATCACAAGTATTTTCTAGCGTAACTATCGCCGGACTAGAGGTGTGATATGCGCCTTACATCCGAAGTTCAATGACAACTTGGGTTTAGAACATCAATTTCTTTCATTCCTGAAATATTTAGTTATGGGCAAATCTTTCAACTAAAAGTATTTTAACTTGCAAAATTTTGAATGTACTTACTCTAAATTGCTTTAAAAATTATTTCTTTTATTCAATCGGCTCCATTTAATACCCAACTTACGATGTCCGTAAAGCATTTTTTGCGCTTGGGATCACTGCGATACTCCAAGAAAACCAATTACAAAAGACGTGCAACCTGAAAACAAGCGTAACAGTTTAAATTCAGTAAGAGGTACAATAACATGCGTGATTACATGGTAATGGTTCAATTGGTTATTGATTTTAAACTCTTAAACCTGGTTGAATCAATTTCTCTGCTATGGCCCTGCTCTATAGAAAATCAGTGCCAGGTTGTCAGTAGCAATTTGAATTATTTAACAATATAACCTTTTGTAAAAAGTGTGCACAGATAAACAAAATACGTGAAATAAACATTTTTTTATTCACAAACGAACAAAATGTAATACAAAAATAGGCATGTACTTAAATAAACCATTATATAAACAAACATTTATTCTCAGAAAAAAGACGAACATTTTATAAAAAACGCTGTTTACAAATTTAGTTTTTTTTATGAAAGTTATTGAAACATTCTAGGCAATACCCAGGATTTCCTTCACAATTATTGCAGAATGTTATCACCCGTTTTACTTTGCTTTTTGTCAATAACATATGTTGCTTGGTCTTGTAGCGCCCTCTACAATGTTTTCTATTCTCTCGAGCTTTGCAGTCTAATTGAGAAAAAACGTGCGAACGGAAACTCTGTAATATTTTGGGATCGTTTTCTAATGATGCTGATTCAAACAAGCAAATATTCAATAACTGATAAACGAAAGTTTCATATAGATAAATCACGCTCTTCAGCCTCATGAAAAATAATGCGGGAATTCACCATAGAAGTGCCCAAAAGTACTTCGATGGCCACTTTTTTTATACCAACGAACTC
>JARFJB010000454.1:2775000-3002500 GCA_036346205.1 Vesta saturnalis | reverse complement strand
GTTGTGTAAAGATTGGCCACTTTAAATTTATGCAAGGTGTTATTGTTTACCTAATTTCGTTAAAACTGTTGTTATTTTGTTAATAGTTGCATCACATTCTTTTATTGAATGTACAATTTTAGTATAACTTCTTGTTTGTTTTTGTACAATGGCGTCATATAAATATGACACTGGGCGTTGCAGTGGTAACGTTTTTATTGCACGGTTATATACCTACTATTTTTCGAATGTGTTCTGTGCAGATATTATTTTAGTGGTTATAATTGGAGGAATGTGATGCGGATTTATTAGCCCTTCCACCCAATGTTGACATATTGACGGACAAGGAAGGTTTTGATGATGAGCTCATTACTATCCCTCTCGTAGATGACATTTCAGGACGTGTGGAAATCAACTTCGATGAAGAGGACAATGCGAATGACGATTACGACGATGAAGATGATTTGGCACTAGCAGCATTGATTGAGAAAGGCGGCCGTTCTCACTTACCTGCTAAGAGAAGACGCAGGAAGTTCTGACAACTGAATGGGAAAATATATTACCAAAATATCAATGGACTGCAATAGAGGATGAACCACACCAAATATTGCAATTACTAACCACTAACCTAAAGGTGAGTATACCAGTCAATATTTTTGAGGAATTTTTCAACACGGCCGTTCATGATATGATTGTGGAAGAACCAGTTAGATATGCTCACCAAAAAATGAGCATACATTCCAAGCGACCCAGAAGAAATAAAAATATTTATTGGCTTCCTGATGTTCTCTGGTTACCACCTGCTACCCAGCGAAAGGGATTATTGGTCTGATGCGGAGGATTTAGGAATACCTTTGGTTCGCAATGCTATGAGTCGCAATACGTATTTAGAAATAAAATCTCTCCTTCATTTCCAAGATACAACAAAAGCCAACGAAAATAAGAGAAATAAGGGCTTTAAAATTAGCCCATTGATACAAATAGTAAATTTGAATTTCTCTAAATGGGGAATATTTCAGTCAAATCTATCGATTGACGAAATTATTGTTCGGTACTACGACCATCGCTCTTTAAAACGATTTATAAGGGCGAAACCCATTAGGTTGGGTTACAAACTTTGGGCGATGTGCGGAATTGACGGGTACTGCTTCAATTTCTCGTTGTACTGTGGAAAGGATGGTGCAAATTTGTCCAATGAGCCTCTTGGAACTAGGGTGATGACACAAATGTTATCTGTTATTGCGTTTACTTTGACAACTCTTTTAGTAGTCATAAGCTTTTCTGCAAACTAAGATAATAAGAATTGTTATTAATTTTATTAAACATAATAAAGCTATTCGAGAAGATTCGATAACCTGTACTTTGCTAGAGTAGCGTGGTACTTAGCAAAGCACAGGTCGTAGGTTCTGAATCCTACCGAGGTAAACTTTTATTTATGTATTTAATAAAATTATATAATTATTAAATAATTTTTAATTACATATTTACCTTTGAACTTATTCGTTCATAACAAAAACTTATAAGAGAATTAGAATTTCGAGCAACAGGTACTATTAGGGAAAACCGTACAAAAAAATGTCCACTTAGCTCAGCCAAGGAATTTGAAAAGAAAGGACGTGGAACATTTGATAAAATTTTTATTATTATATGGAATGACAACAAAAGTGGTACACTGGCAACAAATTTTGGTAGAATTGAGCTTTTAGCATCTGCATCATGGTAGAGCAAGCAGAAAAAAGAACGGGCGATGGTTCCTCAACCAAAAGTGATAAACAAGTACAATAGCTATATGGGGCGGTGTAGATTTAAATCTCTCTTTTTCGTTATTGAAAGAATTCTCTTCAAGATTCAATGCACTTTCTACAGCGACTCAATAGTGATTCAAATGTCTTCTCGAGCTCATTTTTCGATATTGCCTTCAAGGTGCGCGTTGACGCTCTTTGGGTGGTCTCAATATTATCAACTTAATTTTCATATTTGGGAATAGTGCGCAGTCACACCGTGCTAAATCAGATGAATAGGTGAATGATTCAACAAAGACTTGATTTCGTGCCAAAAATTGACGAACAATCAACGATGCGTGACTCGGTGCATTATCGTATAACAGACACCAGTCGTCAGAACCGTGATATTCTGGTCGAATTCGACGAATTCTGCTCAACAAACGTTGTATACCTTCCAAATAGAAAGTAGCAGTTTGACCAACTGGGACGAACTCGCGGTGGATGATGACCTTGCTATCGAAGAAAACAATGACAATTGCATTGACTTTTGATGTAACTTTTCGTATTTTTTTGGCTTGAGGTGATGATTTCCACTTCCATTCGGCACTTTAACGCTTTGTTTTCGGGTCATGCTGAAAACACCGTGTCTCGTCGCCAGTAACAATTGATTTCAGGAAGGTTGGACTGTTATTTGCTGCTCTAAGATCTCTATAAAATGTTGCACTCTCATCAATTTTTGCTTTTTGGTTAGTGTGTGAGGAACAAATTTACCACAGACCCTAAGTCTGCCCAAATCCTTTTCAGAATTTGATTAATTGCTTCTTAACCCATTAATTCCCAACAGTAGTAAACATAGCATTTTCAAGGTGTAATTCTTTATTCTATACAACAACTTTTGACTCAGTAGATCCTGCTACCTCCTCATTTTCTTGAGTGCAGGTGTCCTCTGTTTCCATAAGAGTAACTGCTATATACGACTTGAATTCTATCTGTGACATTTTTTGCTTATTCGCGGTATTATATACTTTCCAAGCATTTACCGTCTAGTAAGTTTATAAAAAGTGGCCACCACCATTTCTTGTCTCTTACTTGAATTCGATAGTTGGCGATCCCGTTATCATGAAGATCTATTCCTCCCATGTGGCTATTATAATCGCCAATTACTTTTGGTTGTGGAATAGTGACCACCTTTCTTTCTTTTCTGCTATATCGTTTAGCAGTTATCAAAGGTTCGATGCTGCAGTTATTTGTGGCAATAGTGACAACAGAATTATCATTCCATTTTACTAACAAAATGTCATTTTCATCATCAAAACAAAAATCATATGAACCTCTTTCTCTTTTTTGTAGGCTTTTTGCTGTTTCCGTGGCGTAAAAGCCTTTGTTCTTCAGTAGACACAACAACTTATGCGAAGAAAAAAAGTTATCAAAAAACACGAGGTGTTTATATGGATTCTGTACAACGGACAAAAGGTTCAGGACAACCTGTTCTCCTAATCCTAAGTCATTTACGTCCTTATCTGTTTGTTTTCCAGCATATGGAATAAATTTATATAAGTATCCATCTGAGCTACATAAACACCATAATTTAAAACCGACGCGTACCGGTTTACCTTTTATAAACATTTTACAACTATGTCGACCAAAATAGGGAACCATTTCCTCATCTATCGATAAATTATGAGAAAAAATCCCAAACTGCATATTTTTCTCATTTATTACATCAAATATAGGTCTCAGTATCGAGACTTTGTCTCCTTTATCTAATTGGTCATTATCTGATAAGTGTATATTTCGTTTGATGGAATCAAATTTATTTCTGCTCATACAGTTTCTTACCAGAGGTATATTTGTTTTCAAGTTCTTCTCTCATAATATGTTCTTCATTTTGTGGCAAATTTTTATACGTTGGGTTAGCTTTTTTCCACTTGGGAATTTTTTTAGCTTTACTTTTACTACCCGTTTTAGTGTTCACCTTCTTGGAATTTGATTGACTTGGGAGCTGTTCATTCACAATTTCATCAGGAGCAGTTGCATGAATCTCTTATGTTCCAGCTATGTCCGGTAAAACGTTTTCATTTTCACTTATACCATCATCAATTTCTTCTTCATCCGTAAGTTCGTCGATCGGTGGTGGTATATCACCGCATCAATATTTACAGCTTGCTGTAAATCATCATCCTCTTCTAATAATGCTACTAGCTCCGCACTTGACAATGGTCTTTTATATTCCCAAGACATATCTAAAAACTATATTTCCAATTAGCATCAAAACATATGTCCATTTATTATAACTGGAGTTAGGAAAGTTGATGCTGCAGTAAAGCATGGTTTTCATGACGGTTCAATAATATTTCAGGTTATATTCCAAATAATTTTTTATGGATGTGCCACTGGATTATCATACTGCATTTGGTATATGCGACTTGCGCCTCAAGCAAGTCCATATGTTTACAAAATACATAATCAATGTCTCTGTATGGCATTAGATTTTCCTATCTCTATTATAACTTGTCATAATACTCATAAATACTTACTTGAATCCCAATTCTTGAAATTTTACTTCATTTACCAATTACTATGAAAATCCAACACAAATGTTTCTAAGAAACACAACTTATCTCTTATAACTTCACAAATGAACTAACCAAACTGACAACATCAGGGGTACAGACATGCGCGCGTGCCCAACATGTGGCCCGGAATTTTTGAATATTATTATATAGTGTAATCCCAATGTTGCGTAAACGCAACATTATTTTGAGCCTTGTATTTTGTGAAAACTAATAAAACTTTTGCTATTAGGAAAATATTCGATTAGAAATGAGTACTATGTAAAGTTGTTTAAATACGTTTGAAGGGCATTTTGTATTGTTTACATAATTTTTTTTGGGTTGTCAAATTGTATATCACTAAATAGCATATTTAGTTATAATACGACTGAGCAAAAAGTAGGTTTTCGATATGTAATCAAATAAAAGTTCTCATCAAGATATAAAAGATTATGTCCTTTGAAGCATAGACTGCTTCAAAATTATTTTACTATGGTAATGAAAAATATATACATATATTTGCAAAATGTTGCGTTTACATAACGTTGGGAACTAATGGGTTAATGTTTAATGCCTCATCAATCATGCTCAGTACTCGTTGGATACGAATTCTTGCACTTTTCGAATCGACTCTGCTGTTCGGATTGATGTCTTTGACTGTGATAAACATTCACTCCCATAAACTTTTTGCACCATTTTGAACGTTTATGTGGCCGTTGTGCCAAGTTTTGCGTGAAATTTAATAACAACGCGTTGTTTTAAAATTTTATTTCGACTGTATTTGGACTAATGAACCAAATGTCATAAAACTGACATATGTCAACCGATTTCAATAAAACTATTAGGTTAGTTCACAAGATCCCAAGCTTCAAAATGACATACAATTTTAATAGATTCCGCTTCTGGTTGCTGAGATATCGCTTCGGTCTGGGAATTTAATTGCCGAACTGTGTAGTGTATTTAAAACGTTAGTGCTATTAAATGGCTAATTTGTTTATATTCATTTAACTGTACCCTAAAATTTATTAAAGAATTCCATAAATTATCAAAATAATTCAATTTCGCAATAAATTTTCCTATTTCCATCATCTAAACTAGCTACTTCATAAACTGTTTTACCATGAATTTTAAGTTCGTTGACCCTTTCAAATTTTTGATTGAATCGTAAGCTATCCCATTTTTCATGGCGAAATTTTGTGAAAGACAGTATACTAAAGAAAAATCGCTTGATAAGTCGAATAAATCATCATCACATTATTCTATGTGATTATTATCAACTAAATTGGTTTTATTATAAACATTAAACTTTGAATACGAATAATCATCTGAATTTACAAATAATACGAATTCTACGTAAAGCGTCCGCATTTGTATTAACCTTTCCTGCCTTCATAATCATATTCCGGTCATTTTAATTTCCAACGAATTATCTAGATCCGGAGTCTTAACAGTAAATAACCATGTCAATGGACGATCAGCAACAATTGTAAATTTAGTAATGCATAAGGCCTACATTGTTTTGCAGCATCTATCTACTATACCTAATAAGCCCTTTCCTGTAACTTAGTAATTTAATTCTGCTTAGTTTAAGGGGAGCATGTCGCGGTGAATATACTTCAATGCTTTTTAAATCGGAAAACCTTTCATCGCTTCTAGGTATACTTTTCTCACAACCTATTAAACATGTAAGGATGAATATAGTTGTTATGTACACACTTAAAATTACCATAATTACACAAAGTTGCATCATTTTATTCACCAAGTAATGGGGAACATAAGTATAAGATTTGAAGTCCCTGGACCTAGTAGTTGTAAGAGAAAATGGTACCTAAACACTGAAAAAAATAACTTTCGGAAAAAATCAAGTCAGAACTGTAATAATAATGTTTATTGACTGTAAATCCACAACAATATACTATACAGTACCTCTGTACTACATAGGACAAGTCAAAAGAAACATGTTCAGTTTAGGTAGAATGTACCCAACTGTTCTCCCACCTGTACCTTAAAAAAAAAGGAAATTCAAGAAATAAATAAAGAACTCAGTCGTGTTTTAAATATTGAAACATTTTCATTATCACATATCGCTTAACCGTTGCCATTCAATTTTGGTCGAGTTAGAACCATTAAAATTTCAGTTCCGTAGACAGTAAGATTTGTTTTAATTTTATTTTAAATGTTTTTAATGATAAGCGTTGGGAGAGTAGTGGTAGCAAATTAATACACTTAGCAATATTATAAGGGAAGGATCGTTTAAAAGTTTCTAATTTATGTTGCGGAATAGTTACCAAGTTCTTGCTTCTAATGTTAATATTGTGCACATTTCTAAATTGAATCTTGTTATGCAAATGTGGAGGTTTATTATTAAGTTATATCATTGACTATAAACAGAATTCTGTTTAGGGGAGTCTAGGGAGGCTTGATACTATGGGAGGCTTGATACTATGGGAGGCTTGATACACGTTTAAATTTACCGCTTAAAACTTTTCGCGATTACTAGATTTGGAAACAGTTGAATCCCTACACGTGGTCGCTGCACTTAATATTAGTTTGTGTTCGTTAGGCGCAAAGATAACTTGTCGGTGACAAAAAAACTTATTTGGGTGAAAATTTTGTACATTTTGAGAAGGTAAGTGTAAATCTTTTGCAGACAACTATTTCAGAATATATCATGTTTATTTAATACACGTTTCACAATATATACATTTAGCTATAATTTAACATATAATTTAGTTTCGTAACCCTAGAATCACACCGTGGGGTTGCCGGCGACCCGTCGCTACAAAGAAGTTGTATTACGCAGACGCCAGGGTACGAATGGGGGTTACGAGTTTATTTACCTTTAGTCCAGTGTATGTAGCATAAGTGTGTACACGTGTCGTTTAGTTGAGTTGAATATTTATTTTTATAAGTTGAGTTTTGTGTGACAGGGTTGTATACAACCCCACGGTGTGATTCGTGCGACAGAAAATTCTCTTAAGTAATTTTTTGTATTTGTGTTAATTTTTAGATACTTCATGAATGTTTTTTTTGTTTTAAGCTGTAATAATGTCATACAATTCCAAACGACCTCTGACTGATGCAGAATTGGCCCGTTATTTGGAAGAAGAACACGTTAGTGATGAAGATGGAAATGTTTCAATTTTTGAAGACGAATAGAGCGAGGAGGAGAACTGCATTATAACGGACGATAGAGAGGAAGATGAACTGGACGCAGAATCCTAAACGGAATATGATGTGCCTCAATGGAAAGTAGTATATGGTAAAAATGGACATAAATGGTATAAAACATCGAGTAGTTCGAAGAATTCAAGAACGCCTAAGAAAAATCGTGTGATTCGTCTACCTGGTCCTAAACGTGATGCTAAAAATGTAAAAACCATAAAAGAAACTTGGAAATTATTCACAACAGATGAAATGGTGGATAAAGTTGTCTTGCATACAAACCAAGAATCGACCGAGAGAAAATAAACTATAAAAATGCATGTTTGAGATATTTAGTTTCTACCCACCTAACAGAATTACGTGCTTTATTTGGTCTGCTATATCTAAGCGGAGTTCTGAAACATGCCCATCTTACAACTATTGATATGCGGTCCAAAGTGCTAGGACCGCCACAGTTTAGGTCCACAATGAGCAAAAATCGTTTTGATTTCCTAATTAACTGCCTTAGATTTGACTACAAGACTACTCGCCCTGAACGAGTCGTTAATGATAAGTTCACAGCAATTCGAGAAATTTGGGATACTTTCATCAGTAATTGTAAATCTAATTATGTTCCTTCGGAATACGTAACAATTGATGAGCAACTTCATATATGTCTTCTGCAATTCCATACTTAGGAAAAGAAGAGAGAGATTCTGATAAACCTATTCCAACCCAATATGTTTTACAGTTGTCAGAAGGTATTCAAGGAAGCAACCGAAATATAACCATGGACAACTGGTTTACACTGGCCAATGAATTAGCTAGTAAAAAACTTACTATGGTTGGAACAATGCGGAAGAATAAACCAGATATTCCAATGCAGTTACTTGAAACTAAAGGCAAACCGGTTTCTTCTTGCCAGTTCGTATTTGATGAAATATCAACATTAGTTTCGTTTGTTCCTAGAAAGAACAAGAACGTAGTGCTGCTGTCGACAATGCAGGATCAAGGATTAATCGACGCTGAGTCAAACAAGTCTGAAATTATCCTATTTTATAATAGCACCAAAGGTGGTGTTGACACCTTTGACCAGCTGTGACATTCTGCAACGGTCGCAAGAGTAGGTGGCTATTACGAATATTTTATGGGATACTTGACGCCGCAGGAATTAACTCATTGGTAGTTCACAGTTCAACGAGTTGGATCCAAGGCCCAGAGGAAACGACTTCCTAAAGAATTACGTATGTCCATAAGAGGAATTCTTGGAATTGAAGAAGAAATTCCAGCTAGGGCAGCTTCTTCCAAACCAGGACGATGTGCTTATTGTCCCAGAAAAAAAGATCGAAAGGGACAGACGTTGTGTACAGTTTGTTCAAGAAGTCTTTGTGCGGAACATAGGCTTAGTATTTGCCAAGACTGCGAAAAAGAAATAAAATAAAATTTTTAAGTGACTTCTTTAGTTTTTTTTTAGTTGTTTATTTAAACTTTAAAGTTACAATTTACTTTAGAGTTTTTGTAAGTTTATAAGTTACCAAGAAGATAGAATACGATTTTTGTATGTTATTTTCACATATTTTCTATTTTTCCAATTTTTTATTGACTTATAGTTTTAAGAGTGCAATATATTTTTGTTTTGTTTTGATATAGTCCATTATATGTACAAAATAAACTACAAGTATTTTATTGATCGCATAAGGCCAAAAACGATTTTTAAGTATGGGTTGCCAGCAACCCCACGGTGTGATTCATGACCAAATCCTTCACGGTTTGATTCTAGGGTTAATATAACATAGAGTTCTGCTAATACGAAGTTTTATAAAATATTACACATGAAGGAGGCTTGATATACGTAATGTGGGAGAGACCTGATATATGTATCAAACCTCCCACAATAGTGGCTTTTAAAAACAACAATATTCCTTGTCATTTCAGATGCCATTCAAGTGGAAAAGAAAACAAACAGAATAGTAACATCGCCTGAAAGAATGAAAAGTGCGGTGAAAGAAGTTGCAGATGGATGTCCACTCAGAAATACGGCTACAAAATATGACCCTGAGAAGATATGTAATAAAATATAACGAAATCGGAGAAGAAACTAAATTTGTTCCCAATTTTACAACTTCACACATTTTTAATTCAGAAGAAGGAAAAGTCTATCTAAATATTTAGTAACTGCTGCTAATATGAACTACGGGTTGACTTCAAAAGATATAACGACAGTTTGCGTGTTTGTATGCCGTAGAATTTAAAAAGAAATTTCCTCCAAATTGAGCAAAAAATAAGAGCCTCGTATGAGTGGTTCGGGGATTTATGAACCGAAACGTGGACTTGTCGCTGCGGAAACCTGAACCAACAACTTTTTCTGGTGGAACAACTTTTAACCGACACACGGTGGGAGAATCTTATAATTTACTGAAGGAGGTGTTAAATCGAGATCATTTTGGGCCTGAGCCTATTTATAATTGTGATGAAACTGGGATTCAAACCATCCACAAACCGTCCAAAAAAAGGACAAAAACAAGTATGCAAAGCAACCTCAGGTGAACGAGGACAGACAGTCACGGTTCTGCGTACAGTTAGTGCAATAGGAGATTCTATTCCTCTATTTTATGTTTTTTCGCGTGTTCGCTTGCCAGATTATTTGAAACATGGAGCTCCACCACGATCTAAAGCTTCAACTCACCCAACTGGCTGGATGACAGTTGAAAATTTTGAAATGTATTTATCACACTTCATACAGTTTTCAAAATTAGCAAAGAGAAAAAAGCTCTTTTGATAATGGATAGCCACAGTAGCCACATATCGTCGATGTGTCTGGATATGTGCAAGGAAAATGGAGTTATTTTATTGACGATACCCTCGCATACAAGCCACCGACTACAACCCTTGGATGTTGCCGTCTTTGGACCGTTTAAAACGTACTTTAATGAAGCTTGCGATAATTTTATGGTGCAAAATGCTGGTCAAACTATTACTCTAAAAGATATTGCAAAACTTACGGGTATGACTTATCCACGAGCTTTTACGCCATTAAGTATTACCGAAGGGTTTGCTAAAACTGGTATTTACCCCTACAATTCTCAAGTATTTACCGACTCTGACTATCTTACTGCAAAGGTCACTGACCGACCAGATCCTTCACAGCAAAATCCTACACCACAGACAACAATAGCACCTTCGTTTACCTATCCTGTGAATTTCGAAATTGAGTATTTTTTTAATTTTTTTCGATTAAGCGTTCAGTGTACCAAGCCGCCATAGTCTCCCCTATAGTCAATGGTAGTATATTATAGCATTGTAACGGGTGCATGAGAAATTCAAATTTCGCGCTAAGATATACATATATATATATATATATATATATATATATATTATAGATTGAGAAATGATTGTTTGTTATTGATATATAAATGTATTTAATATTGAGAAGAAAAGCTTGAATTTACACCCAAGTTATATATATAATTAATTAGAAAATAATTTAAGTAAACGCGACAATTGGCATAAATGCTTTGTAGAAGAAGGGGAATCAGTTGTTGACATTGACAGTTAGATTTAAGTAAGGAAGTGGTCAGAAGTAGTTAGGTTGTTATGGTCGCTGCGGCATAAGTGACAAAGTAATAGTCACGCTGCCCTCTAAATTAAGAAAGCCTAAATTAGTATTGTGCTAAGGAAATATAAATAATACTTTCCTAATTAAATTAAAAAAGGGTTAAAGTGATAAAAGTGTGAATATTGTTAAATTGGCGGCAGAAAGGAAGGTCACGTAATAATTTAAATAAACGTGTTTGTACGTACCAGAAGTCATCCTCCTTCATTGTATTTAAATATTGAACGATAAATATAAAAGGCGACAATCGCTCCAGTGTAATAAATCAATATATAAAGAACAATAACTAGAAAGTATTTATGGTTCAAGTTAAAGCATGGATCTTTGTAGTTTGCTAGCCGTTTGTAGTTTACTGGCGATTTGTAGTGATAACTGAACTTATAGTGAGAAGTATGAATAGATCCAGAAATTATTAATCGATTCGATAGGTGGAAATTGGAATTGTATTAATCCGCAACAAAGGTCTAAAGAAGATATCGGGGGAACAAAGGAACGCGGCGTCAGGGTTGACGGAAGAGCAACGATATTATCCCACTTAAGGCTTCAGGAAGTGAAAACCAAGATTTTTAACCGTATAATAAAAACATTTTTGAATATCAATCCTGAACGGAAAATATTCCTTTCACTGCTGATAAAACATTATTTCTGCATGTTAGTTATTAAGAACACGAAATATAAAATAGAATTAGTTTTTATATATTATTGTAAACAAAGCATTTATTCATTTTCCGAATTTTAGTATAATTAAATTAATGTAACATTTGATCTATTTTTATTATTGACTATTGCGAATATCAAAAGTGTATACAAATACTGAATATATGAATACTGAAGGAAGCAAATTCAATACAGTTACCAATTACATATATATTAAGTAAACCCAATTTAATATAATTTTGGTAAATGATAACAATAATCATTCCTTTTAATAACAAGGTAGCTAGAGCATCCCGATAAAAAAAAGAATTTTCTGAGCAATATTAAAGTTCATTTACTCAAATGGGAAGTAACTAAAATAAATTTTAGTTAATGAATGATATCTTTACAATTAAAACCACTCAGACTAAATTAAAAAGTAATCATTTGAAGTCTCACAAAAACAATATACATTTTTATTAAAGGATTTTGAAATTATTAAAATAAAACAAAAAACCCTAAATTTCATTTTTTGTGACGAGTGTAAACCAAAGAATATGTCCATGTTCACGCCCGTTACAAATGGCGCCCAACCCGGTATATGGTTAGAACCATCACAAAATGTCACCCCAACGTTAGAGCCGTCACAAAATGGCGAACAACGTACGGGCCGTCACAGCATGCGCAAGCTAAATGAAAACTGCGCCGTGTGGCCATTGGCATGCAATCCGTTTTGGAAATGTACTGAGAAATGTGATGGCGTTTACGAATACCTAAGGCAGGAATTTTGAACTAATTGTACCATTTTTTATCAATAGAGTCTATACGTTTGAATAGGTAAAATTTGATTCCCAATATAAAAGTTAGCGTTGGTTTGAATTTGTTTACGTAATGCTCGATGACTAAAGATAAGGACAGAACATTTTGCACCGTTAACATTCAGATTATGGTGCTTAGAATATTGCATTAAGCGGTGTACATCCTCATTATTTAAGGCAACGTTCTTTTCCAAGTTCTCATATCGGAATGACCGATATATATATATATATATATATATATATATATATATATATATATATGAGTATCATCAGCATAAATATGATAATTACAATGCAGGAAAGATGAATAAAAAAACGAAGTGTAGATTGAACAATGGTCCAAGGATAGATCCTAGAGGCACCTCAGATACAACTAATATTTTGCCAGTATCCTACTGGCAATACCACTCTTTGATATCGGTTAAGTATATACGACGAAAATAGTGTTATTGCTTCTATTTCAAGACCGATGTAGTGTAAGATTGATAGCAAAATCTTGTGATTTATGGTGTCAAAAGCTTTGGAATAGTCAATCAGTACTAATGCCGTACATTAATCCTTGCCTGTGGCTCTGAATATATTATCGACTACGTCTAAAAGTACTGAAGAACAGCTATATCCTTTCCTAAAAAAGCCTGATTGAGTAATAGGCAAAACATTATGTCGTTCTAAATGAGGTAGTAATTGAGTATACATAATTTTTTCAAAAATGTTTGAAAGAACCGACAATATATTAACTGGTCGAAGATCTGAGAAATCGGCTGGATTTAAAGTTTTACACAATGGTTTAACAATAGCATATTTCCAAATTGAGGGAACAGTGGAATGAGTTAAACAGGAATTTATGATGTGGCGTATATAGTAAATTATAACAGCAAAAAATAATCATGTTTAAGCTGAGTTGGTCAGCTCCTACTGAATTTTATGAAATTGAAGAGAGCACCATGCAATTTCATTTTCTGTTGTAAAATTAAAATTGTTGTTAATACTTTCTCTAATATGATTATAGTAAAAATTAAGAAGATCATTATCTGGAAGTTTTTTATTTTATACACCTAAGAAATGTTTTGTTTATTGAATTAGGATTTGTTAATGCCGCAGGAATAGGAGTACGCCCTTTTTGATGCAAAATATCGTATTTTTTTACTCATTCCACAGATGTTTTTTATTTCTGCTGCAAAAAAGTATGATTCAAAACATGCTTTTTCTCATGTTTGAGAGCGAATGTTGTGTAATTGCGTAACTGTTCATAATAACGCCAATCTTAAATATTTTTAGATTTTTTTAATTTTAAATGGGAATGAATAGTAAATAAATTTAACAAACTATTGTTAAAAATTTCTAATTTATCATCTACTTCGGCAATGTCAAAAAGGGTATACCATGGTATAGCTATTAAATCAATCCATAATCTATTTTTATTAATTCTATTCAGATCCCTATACGTTTTTATTATTGGAGTACATTTATTTGACCCAATAGGACCACTGCAGTATACTAAACAGTGATCAGCGATATTATGAACACTGGACACATTAAAATCCCCCCAGCACATGATCCTCACAATCACCATCTTCTAACTCTTTTCTTCTTTATGTGCCTTTTTGATACTATTTTCATCGATTCGTTTCACTCATTCCATCATAAACTTCCTAGGTATATTCCCAATCTGTCAAAAACATTAGCTTTGCCAGTGGTCCCTTCATTGAAGTCAATTACTGAGTCAGTTACACAAAGTTGAATAATTTTAAGGCCTACCAAAGTAGTTTTAGGGAGCCTATTCCATATCACACTGTTGAAGTTTTCATTGGGGTTTTGTGTTTTGCCGTGCAAACAACACTTTAGCAATTTCGGGTCTGATAAGTCTTTATAAACAGCTTTTACTTACTCTGGTAGAAAATTCTTATGTTTGTATTGTTTTGTTTTCTTTTGCCTTATTACTCATTTCCATAGCTTGTATTGTCGCTTTTAATCGCACGAAAGTTGGTGAAAGAACATGGACCATATTGCTTTTCTAATATCATCGACACTTGTGAGGTTATTTCTTATCGCTTGATCATAATAGCGCTGTTGTTGATCAATTTCTTCGTCAGTCAGTCGACCTTTTCCTCCTAATGCTTTCCCATCTTTAATTTTACACCTTTCATGCCTTTCTTTAGTCGTCTCAATCTAATTCCAATGCGTTTTTGGATGTGACCAACATATACAAGTTTTATTATTTGTACACTCATCATAGGGTTTATTCTCTAAAACAGACGCAAAGCCTTTAAAGCCGCCATCTGTTAGGCTTATTTACAGGTTCTTGCGCAGTTGACCTCCATGCCAGCTCTACTACCTGTATAGTTTTCTGAAATTTGTTTGTTTGCTTATGTTGCTGAAGTTTTACAGGGTGTGATATACATGGTTTCCTCACACAGGCATTACACTATTTTGATAGGCACTCAAAATTCATTACTTTTCCGGCGTCAAATGATGTTACTGTAATAACACTACCTAGACAAGTGTAGCCGCACTTTTGCCACGTTCCGTCAAAGGCAGCGGCCACATCCGCACAACCTTCCTTTTCATTTATAGCTTCTTTAGCAGCATGCAAATGGGAAGCTTCGCAAACTTCTGCGGTAGCTTACATAAGTTGCCAACTGACTTCAGGGCATCATATATCTAAAGTGGAGATCATATAGGCCTACTTGATTGTTAAATTTAGAACTCATTGCTGATTCTACTTTCCCACAAACATTGCATGCAGTTACTATGGAATGTACCAATCATTTTTTGAACTTGTCATCTAGCCTAACCAAAACACACCCAGAATGTTTACATTGTTCACAATCTGAAAATGATTTCAACAAGTTTGGCTTAGAGGGTTTTAGTATTACCGAACTGGAGGTCTTTCTGAGACTAGGCCTAGGTGTACTTGGTTCAGCAACATCACTAGTTGTAAACTGTTAGTTTCCTATATACTTGCGCTTGGTGAATCGTTTTATTCTAGGTATTTTAGTAATAGGAAAGTAATTACAATAATTACAAAATAAAACGCCCATATAAAATCACAAGTCACTCACATAAACATAAACATTAAATCTGGAATAAACAAAACCAAAATACAAATTGTCTGCTGTTTATTACATCTGGCAACTATCTGACGTGGTTACAAACATGAAATGCTTCCAAAACCAAATAATAACAGCTATGAAAAATCATAATATGTATTGTCTGTAAAAAACACAGAACGCAAAGTTAAGTAGATCATCAACAATGCATATGCCTTGTCAAAGCGGGGCCAAATAAAGCTTTGAAATCATGTCCCATATGTTATTAAAAAATGTTTGTAACCCATAATATTAGAGAAAAGTATTAAGTCTTATATATTTTCTTAAACCGGATGAAATGGAGAATTCCTTCAGATAAATCTTCTAAAAATCAATTTTTTTGACTCTCACCGCGACATGCTTCCGTTAATGTTCTAGAAGTAAAAGCAATGGGCAAATCTTTTCCAACATCCCCTTGAGACTTAATACCACCAAATACAAGCTGACTGGCACATATTATGGTAATTATGAAAGGTTTCTGTTCTTAGTTGACTCAATAGCATTACGGTGCTAAGGTTAATTTTGATACTATAAATTTTACTTCTATTATTTACAAACTCATACTTCAAAATTACTTTTCTAATCTGTCATTTAGCCTTTCACCATTATTACACATAATTAAAATACTTAGCCTTTGGGTTTTTAAATGGTGTATTTTTATATTTATATTTTACATAAATCTATACATTTGTATAAAAATTACAGTTATGGTCCTCA
This sequence comes from Vesta saturnalis, assembly GCA_036346205.1. Lineage (NCBI taxonomy): Eukaryota > Metazoa > Arthropoda > Insecta > Coleoptera > Lampyridae > Vesta > Vesta saturnalis. The sequence goes on along the minus strand of JARFJB010000454.1, from coordinate 2,986,228 downwards.
ATAATGATAATAAATATCTTTAAGACATGTTAAAACAAATTTATGAAATATGAAAAAGATGAAAATCCAAACATAAGCCTGCTTGTGATATAACAGTTTGATAAAGGTATAAAACCAACTATGAAATCTAATTTTAGTAAAAATAACTAGATTTTTAACAAATTAAATACTATTACACTGCCTTGAAGATGACAAATCAGAACACTCTTTAACGGTCGAAGGTTAACAGTGAAAAATGTCATAATCAAAGAGCAAATTTAATCCAATTGTGATGTAAGTGTAAAGTTGAGAAAAACTTTAATTTCAAATTGATAAAAAGCATTCACAATAGAAACTTCACAAACCATTAAAGATCTCGCCAAATTTAACAAAGAAATAGTTTTTTGTTAATAATTGTAATTGTTACTTTTACAGTGAAAACAATGTAATATGTTTAATATGATTTTTAATTTTAATTTCAACTACATATGTTAAATTATTATAGTGCTGTGGTAACTTAACATATAATTGGTAAAGCATTCACTTCAAGGTCTAGGAAAATACACAGCAAAAACCTGTGCATACCAAAAGCTAAAATGAAAATTAAGGCGTATCATTGTGCCTTTTTTAATTATAAGACGCCAAAACCTATTTAAACAGATTTTCTTCTTGCCTATTGAAGTTAATAGGATGTTTATATATCGCAATAGCTTCACGTTGTAAACGAACATAATAATGAGTTTGTCTTGACAATATATCCATATTATCAAAATGAATGTTATGATTTAAATTGTTTAAAACCTGCTAAGCTACAGCAGATTTCTCTGGTTGACCTAGTCTACAAAATCTCATATGATCTTTACGTCTCATATGAGAGCTACGTTTTGTGGTTCCAATGTATACTTTTCCACAAGAATAAGATAACTTATACACTCCGGAAGATAATAATGGGTTTGAAACATCTTTAGGGTGACCTTAAATGTTCTTTAATTTTTATTGTAGGTTTAAAAACCGTCCTAATGCCATGATTAACTACGATTTTCTCACTTCTATCTGTAACATTAGTTATAAAAGGAAGAAAAGCAGTACCAACATTAAGCACTGGTTTCTCTTCATGGTTATCTAACAGGTGTAATAGCATTTATATCTATAATATCTTTAAGTGAATATACATTAGCTTGTAGTTTGTTAAATATTTATATTAATGTTTCAAAAATTCAGGATCACAAATTCGTTTTGCTCGATCCACTAAAGATTTAATTACACCTATTTTTTGACGTGGATGGTTGTTTTAGAATTTATGAAGGTCTATAACCATGTGTGTTGGCTTTCGGTAAACCTTAAAAGATAGTTAATTGTTAGTTTTAGATATTAGTATGCCAAGAAATGGTAAACTTTCATTAGTTTCCTTCCCTTCTCTATGACATTGTGACATAGGTAAAACACCCTATTATATTGAAAATTTTGCAGACTTCCTTGAAAAAGTACATCATTTCAAAATTGAAGATGGTGATATAATGGTAAGTTTTGATGTTTTACTTTTTACAAAAGTCCCTCTAAATGAAACTATGAAATATATTGATCATATTTTTCCAAAGGATATAACAATTCTTTTTCAGCAGTCTTACGACCTATTTTCAGGGGATTAATAATGAACAGCTTGATTGTGTAGCAATAGGTAGTCCTCTTAGCCCCGTTATATCGAATTGTTGCATGCAAAAATTTGAAACATTAGCGTGACAAAATGCACCTACAAAACCTTTAGTTTGGTATTGATGTGTGACACATTTGTTATTTGGAGACATGGACAAGAAAAACTACATGAATCTTTAATTTTTATAAATGGTATCCACCCAAGCATTCAACTAATGGAAGCTTACCGTTTCTTGACATGCAAACATGTAAAACTAATAATTCGCTACGTTTTAAGGTTAACCAAAAGCCGACACACACCGATACATACCTTCATAAATTATCTAACCACCATCCACGTCAAAATATTGGTGTAATTAAATCTTTAGTGAATGGAGCAAAACGTATTTGTGATCCTGATTATTAAAAAATGAATATAAGTATGTAACAAAATCACTATTAGTTAATGCTACATCATAAATAGAAACCAATGCTTAATATTGTTACTGCTTTCTACAAGAAAAATTAAAGAACATTTAAATTATCAACTTCCGGAGTGTATAAGTTATCTTGTTCTTGTGGAAAAGTATATATTGGAACCACAAAACGTAGCTCTGATACAAGACGTAAAGAACATATGTGATTTTGCAGGTTATGTCAACCAGAGAAATCTGAGGTAGCTGAGCATCCTTTAAATAATTTAAACCCTGACATTCAATTCGATAATATGGATACATTGTCGAGACACACTCATTATTATGTTCGTTTACAATGTGAAGCTATTGAGATATATAAACATCCTATTAACTTCAATAGGCAAGAAGAAAATCTGTTTAAATAGGGTTTGGCGTCTTATAATTAAAAAAGACGCCTTAATTTTAATTTTAGCTTTTGTTATTCACAGGTTTTTGCTGTGTATTTAACTTTAGTAGGCAAGCAGAAAATCTCCGTTTAAATAGGTTTTGGCAACTTATAATTAAAAAAGGCACAATGATACGCCTTAATTTTAGCTTTTAGAATGTCTAAGTTTTTTGCTATGTTTTTTCCTAGACCTTGAAGTATATGCTTTACCAATTATTTGTTACGTTACCACAACACTATAATAATTTAATATATGTACTTGGGATTTAAATTAAAAATCATATGAAACGTACTACATTGTGTTTTCACTGTAAAATAACAATTACAATTATTAACAAAAAATATTTCTTTGTTAGATTTGACTAGATCTTTAATTGACCTGTCAAGCTTCTATTTGTAGCTGCTTTTATCAATTTCAAATTAAAGTTTTTACTACTTTACACTTACATCATAATTTGATTACATTTTATTAAATTTGCAGTTTGATTATGACATTTTTCACTGTTAGCCTTCGACGGTTAGAGTGTGTTCTGGTTTGTCATCTTCAAGGCAGTTTAATAATTCTTAATTTATTAACGATCTAGCTATTCTTTAATGAAATTAAATTCCATAGTTGGCCTTATACGTTTATCAAACTGTTATAGTAATAATGTTTGCGTTTTCATCTTTTTCATATTTCATAAATTTGTCTTAAACAATCCTTAACGATATTACCACTACTGAAGCCCGTAACTGTAATTGTTATCAAAACGTATAGATTTATGTAAAGGCTAAATATAAAAATATACCATTTAAAACACAAAAGCTAAGTATTTTAATTATGTCATTTATTCCGTTATAAAAGTTACAATCTTTATTTCCTATATGTTTATTTAAAATTTTTAAATTGCCACATTATCGATTAAATTATGTGTTCTGAAATTTTTTGACGGATTTGATAAAGTTTTCTTCTTCAACTGACTTCTTGTTGAAGAGGTTTCCCCGTTTCCCGAAGTCATTGAAAATGACTACACTTTTTGGTTTCTTAAATTTGCAGTATAAATTCTTCTCCTATAATCTGACATTTTATGGTTGGGTTTTTACAATAAGAACATACAGGATGAGTTTGAATCAAAAATAATTGAAGATCTCTTTTTATACTAACGTTTCCTTCTGAGTAGAGATATTAAATTATGCATTAGAATTTTTACAAAAACAATTTGAAACGGAATGACTAAAGTACGTTCCAGAGTAACAGATCATGTTATTAGTGAAATAGTGTCGTTTTTTGCATGGAAGCGACAAACAGAAATCAGTGGGAATCCCTTTAAAATTCGATTTAAGCCAGAAGGTCTCATAGCTGTGAGGTTGGGATTTCAGTGTATTAAAGATTGTAGAGCAATTATCAAACAAACGTCTGTCGAGCTACAGTAAAAATAAAAAAACAAATACATGAAAATTACGAGCTATTTATGAGCTTTCATATTCCGCAAATTAAAAATGTTGAGCTCGTCATACAAGGGAGGAATTCAAACATTTCAGTGGGGGGAGTCGACATCGACTCAGCCCTCCCTTCCCTTATAAATAAAAATATTGGATCGTTCTTTGTGCAGAATTAGGAGATATTTATGAGTTTTTAAAATAATATAATTTCGATTTTGAACTCATCGTTTTAACCCCAAAACAACCCTTTAAATAATTCAACTCAAGTGAGAACTACACAAAAATTGAAAAAGTAACTCTTTTGCAGGTAAATATCGTTTATTGGTTTAAGAGCTCTCAAAATACGTATTTTGATTTTTGTTGTGCTGGAAAGATTTGAGACTAGTTTTATTGTAATTGTAGTTCAATAATTAAAATACACGTATTTTGTTCAGAAACAACTTTTCTTTAATAAATCACAGTATGCAACTCCAGAATCATTTCAAAACAATAATTAAAATAAAATTAAATTAATTGCGCAATGTTTTGGCATATTTTGATAAATGTTTTTATATATTCTTTTTATAAATTATATTTTGATGTACTAAATAAGTATTACTATATGAAATATGAAAATAAATATCAAATATTAAATACTGCACAGGGTGATTCATAAAGGGTGGCGACCAGCCGTATCTCAGAAACCGTACGTCCTAGAATTTGGGGAAAAAATTCTTATAACAAAATCGGCCCTAAAAGAATGATTAAAAATGTTTTTGAGTCCATAGTTTTCCTTTAGGTGGCACATTCTATCACTTACAAAAATATAATTGCATTTTTACAAAATATTCCCTAATTTAGGTTGGTACAAAATATCAATTTTAGAAACTACTGTCCTTATTCTACGACTTTTGTGGAACTCATTTTTCTGTATTACCTATTCTGAAGTGGTGGAGGAACTAGAGGGCGGTACGTAACACCTAGCTTTATTTATGATTTTTTCTGAGAAATTTCAAATAAAATACTATAACTCTAACCAGCTTACAAAAAGGCAAATAAGATGACTTATTGGCCTGTCAAAACCGCAAACTGATATCTCTTGTCATTCCAAAGATATTGCTATTTTTGATGATTGTTGGCTAAAATTGTTTTGAGAATAAAATAAAATAGAGCTAGGTGTTACGTACCGCCCTCTAGTTGCCTATTAAAAAATTAAAAGTGTTATTGTTAATTATTTCTGGAATCTACTTTTAATTCTCTTTGCATAGAGTCTACGATTCAGGCATATCGAAGTTACAGAAAAATGACTTCAACAAAAGTTGTAGAATAAGGACAGTAGTTTCTAAAATTGATGTTTTTTACCAACCTAAATTAAAGAATATTTTGTAAAAAAATGCAATTATATTTTGTAAGTGATAGATTGCGCCACCTAACGGAAAATTATGTACTCAAAAACATTTTTAATGATTCTTTAAGGGTCGATTTTGTTATAAGAAATTTTCGCCCAAATTATCCCTAATCCCTAATTTCTACGCCAATGGAGTAAATTGGATTTGTTTTATTAAAATAAATCGATAAATCGGTAACTTTAACAGTTTGTAAGATATTTGCATTCTTATGTCTTTATTACCAACTGCTTAGGCAGGTTGTTAACTTTGACACCCTGTATCTCGAACACGAAGCACTATTAGACTTACGTTTATATCAGGGTTGCTGCAAGTTCGCATTCTGAAAATTCCCTGACGTTTCCAGGCAGATAAGTTCTTAGATTTACAATGTGCAAAATGAATTTGTGGACGTGCGACTTCTTAGGTTACAAATTCGAAACACTCTAAGTGAAGGGAATAATAGGCAAGGTATATTATATTCATTAAATCATACTGAGAATAAGAGTATCTTGCAACCGCGCGAATATCAATATTAGAGCAGTGAACATTGAAATATTCTTTATTCAACTGTATTATGTAATTTTGTAACAGCAGGTTTACACAAAACACAAAGTAAAAATAATAATGTACTGATGCAATATTTCAGATATAAAACAGATGATGATAAAATAATACAAATTCAAAGTTAATATTTATAGTAGAAACTTAAATTTGAAATTATATAAAAATATACATTTCCATCCACTTACTGGAGTGCCTGCAATTGGTATGAATTGATTGAAATGGTCTTTTCAAAATAATGAATTAATTGATTGCGGCTGTGATTATTTCAGCCTAGATTTTTTCTACTTTTTTAAGGATCTTCTTCTTTTTTTTGCATTAGTTCTTTTCTTCCTTTCTCCTCTTTTCTATTCGACTCTGGATTTATTTTTGATAACTCTTATGCTCCGCTAGCGTATCAGAATAAGCCGACCGGGCCTGCGCATCTTAGAAATTAATTAACATGGGAAGAACTACAATACTCAAGTTTCAACTGCACTTCATATAACAGAACCAGCACTATTTTAATACGTTGTTTATCTTCACAGCACGGCACACGGTACTTATAAAACTATCATAAAATATGATCTGTTCATTTCACCATTGAAGCTCCTCTACTCAATAAATCAATATAGATTGAACAGAACGGTCGTCTATTAGATTACGCGTGACTGTAAAACCGTAAAAAATTTTCTAATTCCTAGAACTCAACAATAACAGTAAATTCGTCTGCATCCTGCCTCCGATACTCCAACATCCATACCCAACATATCTTCAAATCAGCAAAGAACGTTACCAATTAGCGACGGTGACAGCCGAAAAAACATGCAAGATACAAGTTTAAAATGAGACGAAGAGAGATAGGATAATATTTATATAACCCGCGGTGAGTGTAAATATACAGCGAATGGTGATCTACCTTTACAGTGGCGTAGTGCCGCGAAAATATTAGCTGCCGCCACGTGAAGATTACGGAAATTTCCCGAATTATCTGCTTTTTCCCTGCCATTTCCCGGTTCTCCATACATTTTTCAAATTCCTTGACTTTTCCCGGTTTTCTCAGCTTTCTATACCTGTAGCAACCCTGTATATGAAAGTTTTTGTTAAAATGATTAGATCTATCATTTCCTGAAGTTATGGGTATTCCTCCCGAAACACTGATTTTCACGTTTTGATGTTGTTTCCCAAATAATACAGAATAATAATAACCTACCTAAGCAGTTGGTATAAAATACCTAAAAATGTAAGTATCTTAGAAACTGTTAAACTTATCGATTTCGGCAATTTACTCCATTGGCGTAGAATTTAGAAATTAAAAGGTTGCTCTACCCCTTGCGTTCTACGCCACTGTACATATTAAAAACGTATTCATAAGCTAAAACCAATGTACTTATACTCTATTTATTATTCCAAGAATGAGAAAAATATATTTTTTCGTTTTGGAGATCAATATATTTTTTTGGAATTTTGACACCATGTGTCATTTTATTATGAATGTTTTATTATAGCAAGTTGCGTCAGATCGTAATATTTCGACCATTACTTACGGTCTACCCCGTATATGCGAATTATGTTGATAACATATGCGAAGATAAAATACTATTTCTCTGTTACATCCGTATAGATGTTGCTCATTATATAAAAAAATACGCAAACTTTTTAAAAATTGCACGTTTACGCGTAAACACGTTTTATTTAGCAAGTATCAGTCAATTAATATTAGCGCGTGATATAGAAGAAGTGGAAAATCTATTATTTGCTATTTTAACTATTGCTGTTAATGACGCGTGTGAAGTTAGCACCCCGACATTGAGTTCCAATAATTCTGATTACAGTTTTAGCTTCCTTTTAAAGAGTTTACAAGTACTTTATAAAAAATAAATAGTTCCGCTCATTAACGGTTCCAAATTTTAATTTGAAAAACGGGGTGCTAACTTTACATCGAAAATCGAGATCCAGTAGTTCTGACTAGCTAAATTACTATATTTGGCAGAGTTCCTGAAAATTAAAAAAAAATAAAAAAATTTTGAAAATTCAATTTGGATATGCAATAGTTCCAATCAACTTTTGATGTTCTTTTATTCATTCCATAGAGTTCTCGCTAATTTAAAAAAAATGAAAAAGTTACAGCCCTTTTCCTTAAAAAAGGAAAATGTAAATAAAACATATTTTACAGCGTTCTAATCGTTCTCGCAGCAGATTTGAATAGTATTCGAAAAGTTCTGAAAGGAATTCTAACGATCGAAAGCGATCCGATTAATATTTATAAAATTGTTCGACTTTAAGTATCGACGATAAATATTTTGAAGAGATACAATAGTTCTTGTGTAGTTCCCGACATGCACAATGCCTTTCCAAAGAGTTTCGATGTTATAATTAATTATATAATTCTTTTAAACATGAATTTATTCGACAAATGACATATTTTTTACTAATTGTTAAAAAAATTATCTAATTAATTTTATCATCGGAACTCTTTGGAAAGGCATTGTGTATGCTCAGAACTATACGAGAATTGTTTTAGAATAATCAGAACTCTTGAAAATCGACCAACGTCTCATCTATATCCTCGTAAATTTTCAAAGTATCGATGAACAATATTTTGAAGGGTTCCAATAGTTCCCAAAGTAGATTTGGATAGTACTCCGAAAGTTATAAAAGAAATTCTAATGACTGAAAGCAATCCGATCAATAATTAATGTGTTTCACAAAAAAATTCGGATTTAGCGCCAAAGTTAAAATCATTAAAAAATAATATTTTTTTTCATATCCAAATCTGCTGCGAAAACTATTAGAACTCTTTTTTTAAATAAAAAGCTGTAACTTTTTCGTTTTTGATTATATATTTTTTTAAATTAGCGAGAACTCTTAGGAATGAATAAGAGAACATCAAAAGTTGATTGGAACTATTGCATTTCAAAATTGAATTTTCAAAAATTTCTAATTTTTGTTTAATTTTCAAAACAAAATTTTTTCAAAACTGAAATTAAAACGTTTATTGACAAGCGTAACATTAAGAGATTCAGAAAGTTATGCAACTAATGATGAAGAACTTGAGATGAAGAGTTAAATATAAATAATAATTCAGTTACAGTAAATCGTTATTTAATACATAAAAATATAACCTATAAATAGGACATATAAAAAAATTATCAAAATATGCCAAAACATTGTGCAATCAATTTAATTTTATTTTAAATTTATGATTTGAAAAGATTAATTAAAAAAATGTTTATGAACAAAATACGTGTATACGTGTACCCGTGTGTAATCTTTCCAGCACAACAGAAACTATGCTTAAAGTAAAAGAATTTATTTTTCGACTAAATACTGTTTATCGATTTAGGAGCTTAGGAAATACAAGTGTTTGATTATTAAATTAAAACTCTTATAAAAATATTTTTTTCGAATCAGAGAGAACTATACGTAAGACTTAAGAATTTCTTTCATTTTACGTAAAGCTCTCTCTTGTGTACTGACAGACGAGAGGCGGTTTTACCGTAAAAGGGTTGTAGCTCAATAATCAAAATAGACGTATCTCGAGAGCTCATAAATCGATAAACAATAATTACTGAATTAAGCATAGTTCTCGCTTGGGGAAACGAGGGGTAGTTTTACCGTAAAAGGGTTGCGGGTCAAAAATCAAAATGCGTATTTTTAGAGATCTTAAATCAATAAACAATATTTACCTGCAAAAGAGTTACTTTTTCAATTTTAGTGTAGTTCTCACTGGAGTTAAATTATTTAAAGGGTAATTTTGTGGTTAAAACGATGAGCTCAAAAATCGAAATTATATTATTTTAAAAACTCATAAATAGCTCCTAATTCTGCGCAAAGAACGATCCAATATTTTTATTTGTAAGGATGGCCGAGTCGACGTCGGCTCGCCCCACTAAAATTTTTGAATTCCTCCTTGTATGACGAGTTCAAAATTTTTAATTTGCGGAATATAAATAGCTCGTAATTTTCATGTATTTGTTTTTTTACCTTTACACGGTGGAATAAAATGCTAAATTGACTTACCCAAATTTAAAACAAAAACATGATAATGACGTCACAAACGGTTTTTCTGCTGAAACTTGAAACATATTAAATGAACGTTAATAAACATTAGTTGGTTTGATAAAAAAAAACTTGCTGCTTACTTAGACAAAGGCTTAGATATTAAATTTTTTTTCTCCCTGTATAAGTATATTATTTAGTCATAATTACAATTACAAGTACATTTTTCTCAATATTTTATACGAACATAAGAAACTGAAAAGTCAATATATTTTACAGATATGCGTTTAAGAAGTACGTCACTAACATGTCGCTGTAACGATGATGTATTTTTCTCCCTGTATAAGTATATTATTTAGTCATAATTACAATTACAAGTACATTTTTCTCAATATTTTATACGAACATAAGAAACTGAAAAGTCAATATATTTTACAGATATGCGTTTAAGAAGTACGTCACTAACATGTCGCTGTAACGATGATGTATTACTCTCCGATATTCTGGGACGTACTAGTCATTTTAAAAATAAAAATTTTTTTTGGAATGTTTCCAGGTTTACCTTGCATACAATTTTGTTACTCAAAAGTTCTTTTTCCTCTATTCTAGCTAATTGTACTGCATCTTCTAAAGTTTGAGGATTTCTACTATTAACTTGCATTTTTAAAGATTCTTATAAACCAGAAATGTACACATTAAACGTTTTCAATTTTAATAAGTTACTAATGGTATAATTTAATTTTAATTATATTTAATAAAATTCCCCCAGCTTTACCGGAAATATTTGTTTAAATAATCAGAAATATTATATGATAACCACTTTGCCTAAGTGAAATTAAAATTATGTCAGAATCAATTATCTCTCCATTCAGTAACACTTTCTTCATTCTCTATAATAAAATTAGCTAATAATCTAACTGCGGCATCTAAACTTAGAAATTGTTTATTATAAGATCGATTTCCAATAATTATCTACATCTTATAAGTTTCTTACATTTTCATTGAAACATTTTTATCTAGTTACTGGCTGCTTGAAATTAATACAATAAATTAACAAATTATGATAAACGAATTGGCTAAAATACTAAACATTTCAAATTCCAAACTACATACGAAATTAAATTTTTTTTCAAACACTACATAAACAGCAACCCTCTTCTTTACAGTTGATTTCATACTTGGTGAATTCTTGTGGATTGGTTATCGAATTTTCTTACGAATTAGATAAGTGTTAATTTCAAATTGTGATCTGGATTTTAATATAATAAATTAACAAATTATGATAAGCGAATAATTGCCTAAATTATTGAAAATACATTCCAAACTATGTGCATGTAGTGTAACTTCTTAATCTTCGTTGAAAGAAAGGTGGTTAATTCTGTATCGTAACGTTGGTAATTGCATGATATATTGAATAGGATAAAAAAATTATTATTTGCCCAGGCTAGCTCCTTTATAGATGGTTGTAATGTAATAATAATTTACACTCAATATGAATTGTTTAAATTATAATAAACAACAAAATAAATAACACTAATCTTACTTCAAGAATGCTCAAAACTCACTTCGAATATTAGTTATTAACACATTTATATGCAATTTCTAATAGAAATTAACCCTGTCCAATTATGGTAAGGTGCTTTTAATTAATATTGTGAATCAAGCTATCTCAACATTAGTTTTTGTAACCCACTTTAAATATAATTTCATTCGTTAACTCTGTTAAAAGTTATTATTAATTAATACTACTATTGAAGATTCTATGAATCCTTAAAATGTTAAATATAATTGAAATCGGTATACAATTAACCTCTAAATCCTGACATAATAATATTATAAGGTTACTCAAATCTACCTGTAAACAGGGTTGGGATGATTTAAATCAGTTGAATAAAATCATGATTTTAATCAGCATGATTTTTTTAAATAAAAATCATGATTAATTTAGTTTAGAAGAGGGGGCTCAAATGTGAACACTTAAAAATGTATTTGGTCATACAAAAATAAAACCTTGATGCATTTTATGTGGTAATATTTATTATTTATTGTAATAATCGAAAAGAAATTCAGCATTCAGCTGCTTTTTTTACAAAAATAAAACTATTAAAAAATGTTTTTAATACAAAAAAGAGAGCTATATTTAAAAAAAAAAACTAAATATTGCTGAACGTCTATAACCTAAGTGTTATAATGCTTAAATAGAAATACTAGTTCAGCTGCTTTGTCACCGCCAAGTCTGTTTCTTATATCTGAATGTATGAATCCATAGGTAGAAAACATCCTTTCGATATCAGCAGAGGATGCACAGGCACACAAAACAGAAATCACTATAGGCAGCACATGCTTAATTTCAGAAACATGTTCTTGGGATCTCCACCACTGTACTGCTGTTACATTTTTTATTATTTCATCCAAAAACAGTTTTGTGAAAAGGGCCTGACTTGGCTTCCAACTTAATTAGTAACGGTAATAATCCTGTGTCTGCAAAATATTGGGAAACAGTATCTAAAACATCTCTCTTTTCTTCAGCTAGTATGGATATTCTTTGTTTATATTTATTGTAGGATCCAGCATATATGCCAAAAAGTGAAAGGAGGTTAGAGCTTGAACTATCTTTTATTAAATATTTGATACTGACGCAAGCTTCTTTCTTCTACAAAACTGTCAGTGTCAAAAATAGCCATTAACTTTTTCCATGTGTAAACTGCTCGAGATAAAAATGCACCTTTTTGTTGTATTACGTCAAGTGCTATAGCAACTGTAGAAAATCTTCAGCCGTCCTTTATTCTCTTCACATATTAACCCATTAAGTACCGGTACCAGAAATAATAATGAAATTTAGAAAATTGTTACTAATTATCAATTATAATCCTATTTTCATTAGATAAAAATAATCAGATTTATTTGCCGCTTTTGGTTTACAAGATATTAAGTGTCCTACATATATGACACTGGTACAATGTGAGTAGGATTGCACTCCCACAATGAACGTACCACGAGCAATCTGAAATAGTATGGGTTTAACGACTCATGAAACAAAAAATGATTTTTATTTATGGTAGGGTTCAAAGCATTCTACACACAGGGTTACATCGCATTTTGAACAAAATCCAATTGATTTTAGATGAATCAATATGTCACAGTTTGTAAAAAAATTATCAAAACATACCAAATGGTCATTAGGATTTTCAACGATTACTAAAAGATCTGTAATAACTTACGAACCTTGCAGTAAACCCTATCGTTGCCAGTATAAACAGAAAACGTGTAGCATATCCATCTGAACTACATAGCGCCCATAATTTATATCCAAATCGAATTGGTTTTGCTTGTATAAATTGCTTCATACGATTGTACCCATAGTATTTCACAATCATTTCATCAATTGATAAATGAGTAGAAAATGTACCCCATTGTTGAAATGCTTGGTTTATTTTATTTATTAGTGGACGAATTTTATAGCATCTACAATGAAACATAATGTTAGAATTCTGACATTGTTATTATACGTTATTTTATTTACCTATCAGTGAAATCAATTTCGTCGTTATTACAACAGTGAATAAAACTGATTTCAATTTCAAGTATCTATTTCGAGACATTGCATCCGCTACAAGTTGTATTCTGATGTCTTCATCTGTATTCCAATATAGTTTTTCAGAAGGTAAAATATGGTAACCAGAAAATATTCAAAATGCAATAAACGTTTTTAATTCCTTAACAGTCACCGTAAAATTGTTTACATATTTAGCATATCTTTTTGTTTCTTCTTACAATAAATTATAAACATCGTCGGAGAAAAATTTTTCAAACAATTGTACAGGAGATAAATCATGTATTTCAGCACTAATAATTTTAATTTTCTCATTTTCCGACTGTGACTCTCATATTGTGTTTGTATAGGATGGCTGAGATTTATGCCAACGCGAAGTAATATTAGTTAATTTCTTTTTACCCGTACTTGTTGAAGGGCTTTTATCGGGTTTCTTACGAGTACATTGCGTATCAGGATTATCATCACGATTAGACACATTAAGTCATTGTAATTGAATTTCTATATTTCCAGGAATATCATTGATTTCATTTTCACCTGTTATGTCTTCGTCACCTTCATCACAATCACTTAAAACGTCCGGATTCGGTGGAAAAACAGCTATATCTACACTATCCGCGTTTTCAAAATGTTTATAAAATTCCTCATCTTCGAATAACGCTTCAATATCTTTAACAATTAAAAACCGCTTACTTGCCATGTTTTACACCAAAATAAATGAACTAAATGAATAAGGGAGCATCGCCTCTAATTTATATACCAACAATCTCTGCAAGAATCATTTAGTCTGAACGTGTAAATTCAAGGTATAAATGTATACGAATTGGACCAGTGTCCTATAAATATGACATCATGTTTTGTTTATTCCTGGTTAAGATCAACGTTTGAAAAAATTATGCAGTTTTAGCAAACAAACTTTCTATTTATGAATTCTGAACAGAAAAGTTACATAATTTATTGAATTTTCAAAAAAACTAAGGAAAACTGAAACAAGCGAAGAAAAAACAACCTTCCTTGTAAATTATTTTTCTGTTTATAATTACTAATTTCTTATAAAAGTAAAAGTACAATCTTACTCCTAAAAGATGACAAAGTAATATAAAATTAAAAAAAAATACATTTTTGAATTACAACCAAGAAGTAAAAATTGCTATTTTTACTGTCCTATATATATGACACCGGTACATAATGGGTTAAACAATTTCGGCCATTCATTTACATAGATCTCGAGACAATCTGAAAGTGTATTCCTTCGAACATCTTGAGGTAAGACCAATTTCTCGACCCCTTTTTCGTTATACCAAGCATTTGGCAAATGGGTATTTCTGAAGTATTTCACAATTTGGACTACATTTCCTTTTACCTGCTATGCTTCTAAATCTTTGGAGAGTAAACTAAGCAAGTGCGCCGAACAACCATATGTAATTATAAGATAACTGAGCGACTCGGAAATTTTTTTCTTCATACAGTCACAATATTGGTAACTTTACAGTTATATTCATTTTTACATTTATTTATTCAGTTAATAGCCAACTCAGCAAGATAGTCAGCTATATGGGGATGACCGGCTTTCCAAGAGAACACCGTTTCCATCCTCTGCTATCAAAACGACACAGATTATCGGCTCATTATGTACATTGGACCATCGATCTAAGGACATGCAAACAGACTGTCCAGAAAACTTCTTAAAACATTTAGATTTTTCTTCCTCAAATATTTCATTCAGGAGTGTTGACGATAACTGAAATCTAGATGGAGGAACGTAACCGGGTCTTAGCAATTCTATGGGTTTTCGAATTTTCTAGCGCTCTAAAACTGCAATTTGTTGCATAAACGGCTTTGGCTATTTGTATACCCAATTCTTTCTTCTTATCTTGTCCAGGTCGCACAACAAAAGAACCCAAATGACCGCTACTTCCACTATTTTCACTTTCACCTAATCTTCCCTTTTCATAGTTCTCGCTTCTCTGTTTCTTTTGCAACTGGATAATTTCATTCTGGCTAGTTCCCGGCTGATCACCAATCACCATGAAGAGTTTCAACATCAATAACAACACTAGTTTTACGTTCACAGATTTCCCAGTTACTTTTTAGTCTGTCCACTAGACCTTGCAATTCTTTACCACACTTTTTACACACTACTCTGCAACCTAGTTTACCAACCACTTTTTTTTTTACAAAATGTTACCAAATACTAAATTCCTTTCTGCCCCGGCTTGTCATGACTCCATATGTCTTGCTAGATTACCCACAGAACAAATATTACTAATGACTAGAATAAGTGCGTGTCATTTATATAGCTGAGCGTTTTCTGCCAGTTTGTACAAGCTTCCACAATTCCCTAAACTCGCAAAACTGAGTGACAAACTTTTACGTTAAGACTTGTCGAATTTTGCTTCCCATCTGTACTATTTCTGCTAGGGTTGCAAAGTTTAATAAATAGGTTTTATTAAACGAGTGGAAACATATTAAACATGTTACCCGCGTTTAAACGCCCATCAAATAAAAATTTGTGAGATTCTTAAATATCTGCTAATGATACTAGGAGAAGCATAAAATCTACAAAAATCGTGATGTATAAAAGTATTCAGTTACGTAAATGATAGTTTTTATTACAAGTGAAACTATTCTAAACTACTAAATGCTTCAAAATAAAACATTTTCATTGTTGTATATTCAATAGAAATAAGATTTATGACCCCACATGCAGAATGCAGTAAATAAAAAAGCTGACCTAAATTTGTAAGGTGGGTATAGAAAAAGACTTCTGCTAAATAGCTAAATTAAATATAATATAACTATTTGAATCATCACAATTTCAAGAGTAAAGAATAAAGATTATTCTAATTTAATAATTTATATTCTGAATAAAAATGCACCAGCACAATGAATGAATGCCGTTAGTTTAATATATCTTGTTTATTGCAGTTCTATTTTTTTATAGTGGGTTTAATACTCCCATTGTATGGCTTGAGAAGTTGCTGACATTAAAAAGTTTTGACGGTTAAACGCGAACTTACCACATTTTACTTATGCAAGGACGTTTAAACGTGTAACTGTACACTTTAATCGCTGCAACCCTACTGCCTGCAAATATTTGGTTGCTTAACAAAACAAAACATAAACAGAATTATTTGAAAATAATATATTGATAAAAACTAATTTTAACTAAATTAAAAAAAAATAATAAAAAAAAACATGATTTTTCCAAAAAATTCATCGACCCTGCCTGTCAATATAAAATTCTGTTGAAAAGATCGACTTACTTAATTTAATTAGATTAATCTTTGACCTTAAACACTTCCTCTACTTAACACGTCCACTGCGGTACGGGACATATGTGCTCCGTATTATACTCCCATATTGGCGAGCATACTTTTCAGTAATTATCGCTACTAGTAAATTATATATCTTGCTGATTTCTTGACCCTGTTTTACTTTGTTTATAGCTTTTTCTTCTGTAATGATTACCAACGTAGTTTCTGTTAAATGAGTACGGGGTCAATTTGTCCCGCCCCACCTTTTAATTCGATTTTAAAGTGTTCTGGCGATACGGGTCAAATATGTCCCGTGCGCTTGTTCAAGTTTTCATTGCTTAAACCTGTCGAAACTTGCATAAGGCACTTTAATATTGCATGTTATAGTTGCGTGTAGACGTATTAGGTGATATTTTTTAAAAAAACTCGTAAAATTGTGAAAAGCGCTTATGCACTCAATTCTGATTCGGAATCTTCTTCAAGTTTGGATTTTGATTCGGATGAGTCTGTGCATGATCGAAATTATTCTCCTGATAATTTATCAAGTAATGAAAGTGACAAAGTTGTAGTGGAAAGTGATATAGAAGTTATCACTAATACAAATAACAGTATAGTAAACAAACAAAATGATAAGCCATTGCTCGCTATTTTTAAATCTGGTGAAAACTGCATTATTCCTGTGAGTTGCTCAAATCCTCTTCATTTTGTTATTTATTACGGATAGCATTACTAATAATATCGTTGAAGAAACAAATCGGTATGCAAACCAAATTAAGGATTCTGGTGATGTAACAGTCTGCATCATGAAAGCCTACGAACTTGGAAGAAAAATACACTTTTTTCGTTGATACTATCGAAGGGATTAGTACACACACTAGAAATAAATCGGTCTAAGGAGTCGTTACACCGCAATGGAGTCATATCAAAAATAATGCCCAGAGACAGATCTTGGATGGCAAGGAAATGTTTGCATTTTTCTGACAACCATAGTGATACCATAGTCGATAGACTGCACAAGATAAAACCTTTACTGGATTCTTACGGTATCAAATGGTATAAATTATGTACCGTTGGGAGGATACGCCCTTAATATGAAAATATACAGTGGTAAAGACACTTGATGGACAGGTATTTCGTACTTACTTATTACGTACTTAGTTTTGCGACAATTTTTATACAAGTGTGCCGCTTGCACTAGATTTATTAAAGAAGAAAACGCGAATATGCGGGACTGTGAGATCTAATAGAAAAGGATTGCCCAATGACATAACTAAGAAAAAATTAAATAAAGGAAATGTGATAGGCCAAGAAAGGGAAAATGTCAAGGTTGTTAAGTGGTTAGACAAGAGACCGGTATTAACACTGTCTACTGTAGAAACTCATACAGATTCTTTGGCGGACACCGGAAAAATCCGCAATAATCAGCCAATGAAAAAACCATCCTGCGTTATTGATTACAATTCCAAGAAAGGAGTACGGAAAGTAATAATTTGAAAATGCTATATCTTCCTTTTTTTAATTAGCACACCCTATATTTTTTAACGCCTTGTCTTTGTCTATTAGTCGGCTTTAATTTTTATTATATATGTTCTATACCTATCTCTAATAGTTTGGGAGATATTTAAGTTTGTTCAATTTTTTTCGTTGATAACACTGATGAAGAGTAACATTAGTCGGTCAAAGCAAGCTGTGGATACATAAGAAACTAAAAAATATTAACTGAAATATATAAATTGTAATTATAATAAATATTGTATGAAACCACCATTTTTAACGGATATTTGAAATGTTTTTAAACGATTCATCGTAAAATTAAACAATTTAATCAAAAGAGCATAAAACAAAATATGAACGAAAACAAATGAAGAAATCAAACTTGTCAAACAGTGCTAATATTTGCGTAGTATTGTATACTTACTTACTAAATTACAAAATGAATTTTTCGAAAGAAGAACTTGTTAATATGATTTACGTCCTTGGCGAAAGCGATAAAAATTGTCTTTTACCTCATCGAATTTATAAGCAAAAATTTCCAAATGCACGACAACCGCAAGTTTCAGCATTTGCAAGATTGAAAAAGCGTTTCGAGCAAACAGGCAGTTTTCATTACGAAGACAATTTAGAAAGAGAAAGAACCGCAATTAACGAAGGTGATGAAGATGTAGTTCTTCAATCCGTGATTGAAAATCCTCACGTTTCTTGCTGACAATTGGAATTAGAAGTTGGAGTTTCAAAAACATCACAAAACTTGCACAAGAATTAGACGAGGATGACTTCGTTAATAGATTAAACTTTTGCAATTGGGCCATAAATAAAAATTTAGAAAAACCCAACTATTTTAGCACGATCTTATTTACTGATGAAGCTACTTTCCACAAAAATGGATACGTTAATAGACATAATTTCCATTATTACGATACTGAGAATCCCAGATTTACAATTCCTGCTGATAATCAACACCGCCGGTCACTTAATGTTTGGGCCGGAATTATTGGGGAAAGAATTATAGGACCATACCTTTTTTGAAAACACGGTCAATGGAGATTCATTTTTGAACTTCTTGCGCAACGAATTTGAAACTTTTATTGAAGATTTACCTTTACAAACCCTTAGAGAAATGTGGCTGCAATTAGATGGCGCTCCTCCGCATTTTAGCAGAAACGTTAGAAATTATTTAAATATCCAGTTTCAAAACAAATGGATTGGAAGAGGAGGGCCGATCTCATGGCCTGCAAGATCGCCCGACTTGACAAAGCTGGACTTTTTTCTTTGGGGTTGGATTAAAGAAAAAGTCTATCAAACTCCTCCAACGACTGTAGATGATATGAAGACAAGAATTAGAGAGGTCATTCAAAATATAAATGTTTCCACGTTACGAAAAGTAAATTTGTCGTTTATTCAAAGACTTCATGTTTGACAGGAACAAAATGGTGGTCACATTGAACATTTATTATAATTTTAAGTGTTTGTATATGTTTTTTAGCTTCTTATGTATTCATAGCTTGCTTTGACCGACTAATGTTACTCTTCTTCAGTGTTATCAACGAAAAAAATTGAACACTTAAATATCTCCGAAACTATTAGAGATAGGTATAGAACATATTTAAGAGAAATGAAAGCCGACTAATAGACGAAGACAAGGCATTAAAAAAATATAGGGTGTGCCATTTAAAAAAATGAAGATATAGCATTTTCAAATTTATGTTATTGAATAAATTTTTGTGGTCACCGTGTATATTGAAGTCCAATCTTGACAATAGATTAAAGTAAGCTCATGTATGAATAAAATCTATACCAAAGATTTTTTTTTTATCTTTAAAAATAACTGAGATACGCCAATTTGAATTACTACATAAAAATGTCAGTTTTTAGTTAACTTTGCAAATATCTCAAAAACTGTAAGATTTAGTTTGTAATTCTTATAAAAAAGATGTAAAATTATACGGAGAATCAAAAAATAAAATAATATATAGGGTGTTCTATTTAAATATCAAAAGTTCTATATTGCACCGCTTTTATATTACACTCTGTAGAAACCAAACTATTTTTAGATTATGCAGCTTATAAAAATAGACAACGTTCGTATTTAAACTTATCTTCTAAGTTTAATGGCTAAGGAGCTATCGACCAAATACGCACTATTGGGACACCCTATATATATATATATATATATATATATATATATATATATATATATATATATATATATATACAAATACAAAAAAGCAATCACGATACATTGATCTAACTAAAGCTCTTGGTACCATAGAACATAACATCAATCGTACTTAACCCATAGACATCAGTTTGAACATTCTGGATATCAACTCAAAATTTCTTCCAGTACATACTGGAGTTCCGCAGAAAAATATTTTAGATCCCTTCCTGTTCCTAATATACCTAAATGACGTACGTGACATTATCAACACAAAATTTGTATTATGTTGATATTGTGGTGAAAATCAATTAAAAATTGATGTAATCGATTTTGAACGGGTAAAAAACCCTGTTCATTTATTTTAGGATATCTAAATCATATAAGAATTACTAAATGAGAAATTCACAGTAATCCCAGCAAACTATTCAGAAAATCATGTTTTCCGCACAAAATGAAATCAAAGCATATGCAAATAACCAAGACCATCTAGAAAGTTACTTATTTGAATTGTTATTGGTGATTCGAGATATTACTACACCCGTAAGGGTGAGGTCTATAAAATAAATCGGAGGGTAAGAAGCAGATAGTCTGCATTTGACATTGACGCGAGACGGTGACAAATCTGATCGCATGCCATTTTAAAGTGTCATTAAACAGTCTTCGTTAAACATTGATGTGAGAAGGTTGCAAATCCGATCGCGTGTTATTTTGAGTTCTGTCAAATAAAAATTTGAAATTATTTAAAATTCAAATTCGAAATTTCGTTATCAATTACTTTAAATATGGTCATTTCTGACCTTATTTATAAAGTGACCACCAAATGTGGGGCTTGAGTCGCTATAGCTTTATCATTCATTGTTTCATTACAATACGTAGAAATGAATGTGACATTAAACATGTTAAAATTGGATAATCCAAATATTAGTGAATATCTAAAAAATCATAACTAGTGTTTAATAAACAAAAAACCTACATGATGCAATTCTTTGCTACAATATCAACAGAGTTCACTAATTACTTAAATAATAAAAATCTTCAAGTTAGTTACTACAAGGTCTGGGGAATTCATTCAGATTTAGCTTCGAGTTTTAATAGCCATGTTGGTTTTGTATTAAAAATGTTATCTAAAAATTGTTATGCACTAAATAGGCTTAGTCAAATAGTCAACACTGATGTTGCTTTAACTTATTACCGATCAAACTTTGAGTTTCTCATTAGACACAGTATAATATGCTGGGGAAGGAGTAATACTGTACATCATTTATTTATTCTGCAAAAACGAGCACTAAGGTGCATTTTAAACTCTACCAAAGGGATACGTGTAGAAATATTTTGAAAGCGTACAAAATTTTAACACTTCCTTTAATGTACATATTAGAATTATTGACGTTTGACCACACCAATGCTCACAAATATCATACTTTAAACGATAAACACATATATAGTACTCGTTTCAGCCATCTTTTACAGTTTGAGGTAAACATTTTGAAAGTATCATACACGGAGCATTATTTACAACAAATTATCTAATGATATAAAATCTATTAAAGCAGCTACTCAAGTTATTAATTGATCTTACTGTTTCGAAGCTATTAAAGTGACTGTCCTATAACAAACTTCCTCAATATTACAAAATTATATAGAAATAAGTTTTAATAGCAATTAATTATTGAGAATTTATCTAAAATGGGATTAAATAGAAGTCATCTATAATACGATCTAAATTACTTACACATAATTTGCAAAAATTTGCTAAATTCAAAACGACCAACAATCTGTAGAAATGACCATGTAGAATGATATACAAAACACAGACACTACTACTCATTAGCAAATACCATTTACTTTCTGTGTATATCCTGTTATAATGATTCAGTAAATTTGTAGATATAGTCGAGACAATCATATAATTGTACACATATAGTAATAAGTAAAGCATACCAATCAAGTTTCAATCAAGTAAAATTCATACACGGAATGCTCGATAATCCTGGGTCTAGTGTTTAGACCACATTTCTGCAAAATGAAAATTATTTAACATTTAGGACAAGAAAATGAACAATGAAAGTTATTCAATCTAACCAATCATAAGAGTACTTAAAGGTAGAGTTTGTCAATATACATTAAACTTTAACAGATAATGAAATCTAAAACACACGATAAGAAATATTAATTTTAAAAAGACTGGTGCCACTAGTATTGATCATTAGGTTCACATTTTCATTAGTCACTATACAAAACTTTCTTAACAATTTAAATAAATATAGCATAATATTGCAACAATCTATGTTTGTATTACCATTGTATACGATCCAAAGGTACTTCTTGTGCTTATCATCTTGTTTTCCAGTTAAATGTTTTCATTATTTTCTTATCATTGTTAGTATTAATATTAATAAACACACAAGTTATTTCTGCTTTATCATGATGAGAAGATTCGGTTCTGAAGACGTTTAAGTATTACTGAAATGTTATTAGTTTTAACCACAAAAGATTTACTCTCGTTGATCATTATTTATGATATGGCAGTACTTGATTTAAAAATTACATTTATGGACATTTAGAAGTATTTCGTGACAAAACTATATTTATAGATTATTTTTATGTGGGCTAACCATAAATAACTGTGAATTAAAAAAGGTTAAGAATAAGACTTAACATGTACAGACTAATAGAACTACACCACTCAAAGTGATTAAAGCTGAGCTCAGATTTTAAGGTTAAGTTATTAATAATATACTTTTCATGTCAATACATAATTATGAAGTAAATATTTCTTTCACACATACCTAATGAAGAGCAGATTGCAGTTTATTGTCAAAAAATCAGTATGAAACCTGTAAAGAATACAATTATATAATTCAACTAATTAGCTGTCTGTGGCAAATGTTTATCTTGAAAATAATAAATATTAAATAGATGATTAGGTACTTACTTTGTTTATATAATCTTTTTCATAGGATAACACGTTAACTTATATTACGAAACCATCGAAACGAAATTTTATTTTTCGCCTGCGTATATTTTTACTGTACATACTGATAACGTTTTTATTATAACTGCAGTTTTATCAACACATTAAATTGGTTCCATTGCATTAAGAACTTGCCGCCATATTTAAACGTCACAAATACATAGACGTTTTATTAATGTACAGGATGTATCACAAATATTCAACATCAAACATAATTATCACTTTTAAACGCGTAGTAAAAAGCAACACGACAAATTGCACAGTTTAAATTATTGTTTCGAATAGTAATCAATTTGAGCAATTGTCCTTAGAGAACATCAGAAATGGCAATGACACAATCCAACACTTGATTCAACACTTATAATTAAATCAATTTCGTTATGATAGAAACTGTACAGTATGTTCCGATTTCGATGGTTTTGCGGGGTCTCTCAAGAACGACTTGAGGTAGAAAATTGTGGTTTTCGCGTTCCTATGCTACTTTTTTATGAAACGAAAGATGAATGAAACAAAATTTCCATGGCACGTCTCGTTTCTGATATAACGGGCAATTTTGAACATTTATCACTTTGGAAACATCCTCTTATTTATGTTAGCAAATAACATAGAAATAAAGTGAGAACTGATAATGATATATATTTTTACGTAGAATCATGTGGCGTACGTAACTTTTCTATAATTATTTCTTCAAAATAACCCAAACTTACTTTTTATTCATTGGGAAACATTTTATATTTTTTCACAATTTGATTACATTTGTTCTCAACTTTCGAAAAACATAAAAACTCTATAGCTCTTTTCAACATTAAGCTCAACATTTACGATGTTACAAATTTTTAATAGTTGACCCGGCAGAATCTGAAGTAAGAAACTAATTCGGTTGTGAGATTTTAGAAGTTTGCTTTGATTTGATTTGTCTAATATTTTTAACTTAATTGATGGAAATTCATTCGTTGTTAATTATGGCGGTTAATATAACGTTTTGAAACACAGAAATATATGACATCCCTGTTTGTTACATAAATTATAAAGAAAATGCAGGCAAAACGTTTTAAATGTGTTTTCACAAGGTACCTATCAGTAGCAGGGGTCCACTTTCTTCCCACCACTTGTTTGACGTCATAGGCTACGCCCACTTTCCCACGTGAATTCGCCCCTTTTTTTACGAGTGAGGTGTCACATGACCCCTCCCTTTCCCCACATAGCCGCGATCACTTCCGGCTGATTTGCTCTGCGTGCACATACAGCCTCAGGATGAGGGCTCTGATTGGAGAGCCTATGGGTAGGCCATAGCCCCTGGTTTTTGACTGGTCGTTAGACCCCGCCGATCCTCCGTGCTCTGGTTTGGGGGAATAAGAGTGCACTCTGGTTGGTTCGCCCACGTGGCCACGCCCCCTGGTTTCTGATTGGTCCTTAAACCCTACCCAGCCTCCAGGTTGTGTGTGCTGGTTGGAGGCATAAGGCATTATGATTGGTTGGTTTCACTTGTTTACTTGTGGCGGCATCTAGTGACGGATTTTTAGGACTAATGCAAGTTTCGGTAATTTAGGTTTGATCGTGGCTCCGCTTAGCGATATATTTTAAGTAGATGTAGGTCCCTGTAATTTTTATGGCGGGAAAACTCGAAATTTTAAATACTGTTCCATAAAGGGGGCCCTCATACTATCTCATAAAACAGCTATAGCACTCCGAAACTTGTTCTCGGGTCTTCGCCTCCTTGTCAGGGCTCCTTGTTTATCCTGACAGAAAAACTTGAAATTTGAAATAGTGTTCTAATAAGGGGTCCGCAAACTACCTTGTAAGCCAGCTGTAGGCCTCTGGAACTCGTTCTCAGGTCTTCGCTGTCTGGGCCTCCTGGTTTTTTATGGCGGAAAATTTGGAATAGTATTCTAATAAGGGGCCCCGCATACTATCTTATAAGATAACTATATCCCTCTGGAACTTGTTCTCCGATCTCCTTGTCGGGCCCCCTGATTGTTTGTGACGTTATGTAGTGGTGTATGTTTAAAACTAATGAATGTTTTCTGTAATACAGGTTAACCGTGGCTCCACCAAGTAGTTTATTTTAAAAGTAGATTTAACTGTTATGTCGGGCAATTTGAAATAGTATGGGAACCGCATACTATTTCACAAGACACCGTTAGGTCTCTTAAACTTGTCACAGAGCCTTAGCCCCACTGCAGCGGCTCCCTTGCTTGTTCGTGGCGCCATGTAGTTGTATATTTTGTGAAAAGCTAATTGTAGAGTTCTGTAATAGGATCTGGTCCTGGTTCTATCTAATGATATATATTAAAAGTATTGGAATGTGGTAGAGTGGCGCCATCTAGTTGTGTATTTTGTAAAAAGCTTATTTCAGATTTCTGCAATAAGGTCTGATCGTGGTTCCGTTTTAAAAAGTACCTGAAGGTGGTAAAACTTAAAATTGGAAATAGCATCCCAATGTACACTAGGGTGCCGTAACTAGGCCCTGAGGCTCACACTATTTCAGAGTCCTGTTTGTTTGTGTACCTTCTTGCAGTTGTTGTGTCAACAGCCATTCTAGTTTTCCGTCTTTGTTGTAACAACAGTAATGAAAAGGGCAAAAGGCTTCAATAGTTCATTATATGTAAATAACATAAGGTTTTGATCTACAAATGAGTGAATAATTTAGCAGTTTGGACCTTACTAAACATTTAAACAAATACTAAGGTAGTTGCCATGCCAATAGGATATAACCTACGTATTATTGTTGGTGAATTATCAGCTTGAAACTTACTACTACAAAACAAAAATGTTTTTCTTTACTGACTCAATTCATCATTACACAACATAGTAATTATAATAATAAAACTCTAAACGATTTTTAAATCGGTTTTTTGCCTACTGGTCCTAAATAACACATTAAAACACATTTACTCTTTAAGTCCTCATTAAATTGTTGTATACTATGGTCCTCGTTGATATAATGTCCAGATTGAATATCTTGTATTCTACCACTGTCTCTAAATCCTTAACGTTTTAAAAAGCTTTAAAAAATGTTAATAAAGTAAAATAAGGGATAAAACCAAAAACGATTACATACCAGAGTTGTTGATTATATTGGAACCCCTTGGAAGCTTAACAGGAGAGTGTATAACTATAACCTTTTCCCTTATTATTAATTTAAAAGTAAATATTTTATTGTACAAAAACCCATTGATGGGTTTGAATAATTGATTCTAATACGTAAGATATGTTTAAAACAAATGTAGTGATAATTATGTTTAACGTTATAATAACAGCTTAGGACTCTACGTTTTATGGATTAATGGCGTGATTTAAATATTTAGATATTTAAATGAAAACATAAACATAGTATTGATATTAAAAGACACAAATAAAGATAATATCTAAAATTGTTCATACCAATGCTTTTGAAAATAATTCATATTGTGTTTTCCACAAAAAATATCTCTAATGCGTTTTAGAAACCCACGTTAACTAGGTACCTAATTACATAAAAGGCGAATGGTCACTGAAATACAATTATGATGTTTACATTATTTATTATTAAAACAATTTAAGGTTTTTGATTGATTGAATCCAAACACTGGTAAGATCCATCTTAAAGCGTATAAAATGAGGATGATCTGATTACTCTATCTGAATGCTTTAAGCTTATTAAGACGGATTCAATTTCTAAATTTATTATAACTTTTGTTTTGAGAATTATACGAACAGCAAAATCCTTTACTGTGTTTGCTTTAGCTGTCAACGTCTACATCTTGTTTTAATATCCTTTAGATATTAAGATTTGAGATAGCTTTTTTCAGCATCTTACATATAGAAATAAAATTTAAAATTAAATTCTAAAATGATGATTTGGTTTAACTTACAGTTTGCAAAAACCTACTTGAGTATATATATATATATATATATATATATATATATATATATATATATATATATATATATATATATATATATATAACCAAACTTGAAATCAAGCCTATATATTATTTTACATACTGTATTATCGGAAATATTTGTCACGTAATATGCTGTTATAGCCCTATACGAAATCCATAAATAGCTTTTAATTACTTCACAAAGAAGATTTAAATCTAACATCTTTCAAAAGAGCCTTAAATCTATAAACAAGTTTCAAGAATTTATTTCAACCAGATCACGTTAGTTGACTTATCAGCTTCTGCCGATTAACATGTTTTCAGAATTCGTTTCAACCCGATCACCTTATTCGACTTATCAGCATGCTGACCTGAAACCAATTTCAGTCAGAGGATCCTAGATACAAAAATATGATGGTGAAAGTCTAAGATGTTGATTTGAAGCAAAAGGTTGCGCTGCGTAAACAAGACGGCTGAAAGTCAGACAGGTACACGAAAATAAGATAACGAAAACAAGTTGACGGAAAGCCAGAAACTCAGAAACAAGATGACGCAAGCAAGTAAAGACGGAAGCCAAAAAGAACACCCGATTGTTAGAAAAGGGTTTAGCAAAGGCTTATTTTCAAGATGTCACCCCGCGGCAAAAGGGCATGCCTAACAAGAATGTCACCCCGAGATAACGGTTATACCCAGCATTAGCCAAAGTGCACCCTAGATACTGCTGCAGCCTTGAAAGATGCTGACAAAAACCGCGCAAAGTTACAGTTTTAAACAACACAGGGTTCTGAGTACCATTTCTAGCATCAGATTAGACAGTTTGATCAGATTGTCCTGGACCCCATTTAAGTCTGAGTTGGTGTTCAACTCGTACAGCAATTGACTTTCATCTCCAATTTTGATAATACATCTCATTTTTTATTTTAAGTAATA
Source organism: Vesta saturnalis (assembly GCA_036346205.1). Lineage (NCBI taxonomy): Eukaryota > Metazoa > Arthropoda > Insecta > Coleoptera > Lampyridae > Vesta > Vesta saturnalis. The sequence continues at coordinate 2,958,187 of JARFJB010000454.1, read as the reverse complement.
TCAGGTCACCGTAGTAGTTTTTGGTACGTTGACCAGCAAACCCATAAATATATTTGAATTACTTTCCAATTACTAAAGTGTTAAGTAATATCGGAAACGTGTTTAATATGGTGATCTGAAACCAGTGTCTATCAAAACATCTTTGATATAGAAACAAGATTTAAAATCAAGTCTAAGATATTGGTTTGAAAATACCTCTGTCAAAAGGGGCTTAGATTTATAAACAAGCTTGAATGCACAAAGTCGTTATTAAAAATGGACAAATGCCTGGAGGCAAATGAACAAGTTGACTTTCTTTTCCAATTTTGATAATACACTTTTATTTTAATTCATATCAAGTCGGCGAAGCAGTAATTAATACGTTTACAAGCAAATCCATAAACAGATTTTAATTATTTCCCATTTACTAAAGCGTTAAGTAATATCAGAAACGAGTTTAATATGCTGATCTGAAACCAGTTTCTATAAAAATATGTTTGATATAGTAAAAAGATTTAAAATTCAGGTCTAAGATATTGATTTGAAACCAACCTCTGTCAAAAGGGTCTTAGACTTGTAAACAAGCTTGAACACGCAAAGTCGTTATTGAAAATAGACAAATTCCTAGGGGGCAAATGAAATCAACAACTTAGACTTGCAACTTGAATCTTGCTTCGACAAAAATAGAGCAAATGTACAATTGCGTCACACAAACTTCTGATTGAGAATGGTCAACCGCCTGGGGACAATTTGAGCTTAGCACCTTTGTATGACTCACCAAATAAAACATTTAAAATGAATATCTTAAGTTTGGAGCTTGAAACTTCCCGCACCGAAAATACAGCAATTCCCTTAACAGTAATTGTTATTTTGAACTGGTAATATGTAATGGGTTTTCTCTGCTTACGGGTTACATGAAGAATTTAGACATTTAATCGAAAGTTGTGATTATAATTAGCATCTTGTGTAATGTATTTATTCGTCTACATTGCATCTCTAATTAAGTTAGTTTGTGATAGCTAGTGCTCAGATATTTTTATTTCAAACGAACACCCGTGGTAACTCAAAACCTCCAATAAATAATACAGTGGTATTTCAAATTTCATCCATTACAATTGCATCAATCTTCCATAAATTTTAAAAGTTTTCCATTAGATGAGAACTCGCTGTTTTTCTTGCTTATTTGTCCTATTTGCAGCGGCGTGTGAGGTTATTTTGTTTCGAGGTTGCGTGACTCTATTGTTCATTTATTTATTACAGTGTTTGTACTTTTACATATTTTACAGGTTACGTCAATCTCTTGAGCCATCTGGTCTTGCATTTATTCAGATCCATCTTTTGCAACCTTCTTTCAACACCATAAATTTCCAGAGCCCATTTTAAACCTTTTATCTTAAACAATAACTCATCTATTTGTGCAGCAACTGTTTTAGACATGGCTTCTCACATCTGTAGTGAAAGTCTTTTAAGCCACAACAGTATGCTAGAGGAGCTGACACCCTAGGGCAAGTTTTGGCACCTTAACGGTATTCTATGAGTTGGTATGAAGTCCCAGCATTAGAATACTACTTTCAAATTGCAATGCATGTATGACTCTAGGACAAGGTTTGGAAGTCTAATGCTGTCGTATGAGTTGATATGGAGCACTAGAGTTAGAATGTTATTTAAAATTTTAAGTTTTACCTTCATAACAGTTACATAAGTCTACATCTCCTTTTAAAATATATCACTTTGGGTTTCCCGTTACTTTTACAATATATCCCGCTAGATGGTTATCTCGGTCAAGTGGTCTAAACCTGCTGTAAACCTTCACTCGATCAACACACACTTGCTATACCTTAAATCGTACATCTACAGTGTTAAGTAATTATTATTATTACGGTTGTGTAATGGTGAACATTGGGTAAAATAAAACATAACTTCCTTTTTCCGTTAGTAACTTTCAAGCTATGATTTCATCTACAACATAAATGAATTCGCTCTATTATGAACCCACAGCTAATGATATTCGAGATTTTGAGGATTTAAGGGTAGATTATTATTGTATAACAACACCTGAAGATGATGAAGCCCTAGAAGTAGATAAAGAAAGCGAGTCTGAGAGCGGAAACAAAGTGAATGTTAGCACAGATATCGAGAAGCCCGAGGTGAAAACAGAAATAACAGAACCACGACCAGATCTGCAAATTCACTTTTTATAAAATATACAAGTAGATGCAAAAATCTAGCTTTTTACAAAATACACAGCTAGATGGCACACAAACAAACACACAAAGAGGCCAATGCAGTGGGGCTGAGACTCCGTGAACAGTTTAAGAAGCCTAACGGTGGCTTATGAGATAGTATGCAGACCCCATACCATTTCAAATTCCCCGCCATAACTGTCTACTTTTAAAATGTACTACTACTAGATGTGGCCACGATCAATCTCTATTACAGAAAACATGCATTACTTTCAAAATACAGCACCAGATAGCGTCACAAACAATCAGGGGGACCAACAAGGGGCGAGGACCTGAGAACAAGTTCCGGAGGACTAGTTGTCTTATGAGATAGTATGCGGGTCCTTTTTGAAAACTATTTCAAATTTCACGTTTTCCCGCAATAATAAACAAGGGGGCCCGACAAGGAGGCGACAACCCAACAAGGAGCGAAGACTCGAGAGTAAATTCCAGAGTTAAAGTTTAAATTTCAAGTTTTCCCGCCATAACAATTACAGGGATCTACATCTACTTTTAAACATATAATGCTAGGTGGAGCCACGGTCTACCTCTATTACAGAAAACATTCATTAGTCCTAGAAATACACCGCTAGATGCCGCCACATGTAAACAAACAAAACCAACCAATCAATACTGTGCCTTACGCTTCCAACCTGAACACAGAGCCTGGAGGCTAGGCTGGGTCTAAGGACCAATGAGAAATCAGTAGGCGTGTCTTGCCCATAAAGTTTCCTGGAAGTAGATGTGGTCACGTGGGGAAAGGGCGTGGTCACGTAACTCACCATTTCCATCCCTTCACCGCCCATGAGAGAAAGGGCGGGATCAAGTTGCTCATTTTAATTGTGACGTTATCCGATTAAAAGTGGTGGGGGGGGGGAGTAAATCCTTTTACTCCTATCTACCTAACTTGTTACTTTGACAATTTACAAGAAAATATATACGTAGATATCAAGAGAAGCGACAGCCGGAAAAAAGAACATTTTCAAGAATAAAATCAAATTTAATTGAACACGGCTCTTTTTATAAACCTCGTTCAAAAGTCTAGATCGTGATATTGACGAAATAAATGTATTATCGTCAACCGCAACAAATCCAAATATCTCTTGCAGATAGATAGCCTGCAGTATTGGAGTGTTTAAAAAATTCTGAGGAAACACAAATATTACCCTTATAAATTTCAAGTGGTCCAAAACTTACATCCGAGCGATGCAGAACGCCGTTGACAATTTTGTAATTAGTACTTAACAAAATTTGTAGAGAGATCTTCATTTTGAAAGATTTGTTATTTAGTCTGACGAGGTGCACTTTAGCAACGCCAGTATTTTAATCACCAGACTAATAGATTTTAGGCTGAGAGTAAACCACATACATTGTTTCCACAAGAACGGCGACAAGGAAGGTTTGGCTTTAATGTATCTTGTTTCATATTGGATAGTAAAATTGTATATCAAGCTTTTGACGGAGGCCTTACTGACAATAGATACATACAAATTTTGGAAGATAGTGTACCCGAAGTAGTTGATGTGCCAGTAGCACATTCAAATCAATTACACTTCCAGGCCGCTGGATTGGTACGAATGAACCTGTAAGATAGCCACCCGATCGCCAGGTTTGTCCGTTCTAGATTTCTTTGTGTAGTGATATCTTAAGAATAACATTTGTAGAATCCAATATGAGACTCTGGCGGATCTATGTAACGCCGTTGACATGGCTTTTATGGAACTACAGTTGAAGCCCGTTATTATTTTAAATGCAATCAAACGGATCAGAACAATATATAAAACATGTTTAAGGCACAATGGCGATTAATTTGAACATTTTTTATAAGCTAGATTTATCATGTTTTATTGCTACGTTATCCTATAAATTTTTGAAAAACAGGTTTTTTATTTCCAACCCGGCTAACCATTCAAAAAGTTAAATTTGTAATAATGTCAATTTTGAGCTTAATGTCTAAAATAACTATAGAGTTTCAAATATTTTTGGAAAGCTGAAGACAAATAGAATCAAATTGTGAAAGAATATATAGGGCGTCCCATTTAAAAGGGGCAAGTTGGGATTATTTTGAAGAAACAACAATAATTAAAGAAAAGTTACGCGCGCCACTTGATTCTACGTAAAAATATCTATCAGTATTAGTTCTCACTTTATTTCTATATTACTTGCTAACATAGCTACAAAAACGGTCCCAAAATGACAAATTATCAAACACGCCTTGGATATCAGAAACGAAGAGTGCCATGGAAATTTTGTTTAGTCCATCTTTCGTTTCATAAAAAAAGCAGCACAGGAACATGAAAACCGCAACATCCTGCCGCAAGCTGTTCCTTACATACCCCGCAAGACCATCGAAATCGGGGCACAAAAACAACAAGTGTAAATAATAAAATTATTCCTAACACGTTACTTATTTGTGAAATGAATTTGTTACGTTCCTGTCACTAAACCAATGATGTTAGCGGTATGAATATATAGCGTGTTTCACGGCGAACTATAAAAACAAAATGGTTAACAGGACCAATTAAGATCAACGAGAAACAGCCAAAAAGTATTCCCTCCGGCATTTACATGCTGACATACAGAATGTTATACTAATTTCTACCTGAAGGTTAAAATAACCCTGCAGGTGTAAAATTATGTGCCCATTGACTGTTCGTCAGCATTTGGGCTGATTTGGCTATGTCGATACACAATTTGGTTGTGGACGCGGCAAAGTAGATTTTCTCAATGACCATAAGCTGAATATTGTGCCCCATGAGTGATTGTCATTGTTGCCCAAAACCTATAAGTATTTATAAATCAGTTTCGTTGGGGTTGAAGCAAAATAAATTGCTTCGACAAAGAGGTAAATTCTGTCCCATGAATGTTGGACAACGTTTCGGCCAAATTTGACCCAAAATCGGTATCTTCATACCAATTTTCTTTTAAATGCGGCAAAATAGATTGTTTCGATGACCAATAGCGAAATTCTGCGATTCATAGTTGTTGGTCAGCATTTGGGTCAAATTGGGCCCAAAGCTATATTTATACACCAATTTCGTTGTAGAGGAAGTAAATAGACCAAGACCAGGAGCTAAATTCTGTGATCCACAATTATTGGTCAAAATTTAGTCGAATATATATATATATATATATATATATATATATATATATATATATATATATATATATATATATATATATATATATCTGTGTGTGTGTGTTTACATCGATTTAGTTGTACACCCGGCAAAACAAATTCCCTCAATGACAAATAGCTAAATTCAGTGACTCATGAGTATTCGTCAGCATTTAAGCCGAGTGGAGGTAGATACTCCAATTTCGTTGTAGCGGAATGATAGATTTCCCCGATGACCAAGAGCATGACTGTTTGTTAGCATTTGAGCCGATTCTTACCTAAAATCAATGTTTACACTTCGATTTCGTTGAGTTTGCAGAAAAATAGTTTGCCTTAATGATCAAGAGCTAACAAGTACTACACATCTTACACCATTATGCATATAAAAGAAATTTATCTATGTGATATTTCCTACAAAACTTTTAGAAAGAAAAAGTATTTAAAATAGAATTATCTTGAAAATGTTCAGAAATATGTTCCACACACACATTTGCATACGCGCATGCACGCCCACTCGAATGTACGCACGCACGTACCCACAAACACAAACACACACACACACACACATACATACACATACACACACACACTCACACCCACTCACACACACACACACGCACGCACACACACATGCACGCACACACACACACATATGCACGCACACACGCACGTACGCACGCGCACGCACGTACGCAAGCACGCGCGTGTGCGCCCACACACATACACACAATTTTCAAGAATCCGATTAGTGGGCGTATTATATGGGGAACTTTCGGATTGTCAGAAGCTGCCTTACATAATAAAAGTTTCTGGCTTTAATATACGTTTTGTTTATAGAATGGTTAGTTATAATTTTTCCTTCTACAAGTTTGTTAGACCTAAAAGCAGAACCCGGGCACCTTGGCCGCAATCTTGGATTTTGATGTCACAAGGCCGGCCACGTGGAGACCATATTTTTCACCCTTATTTTTATGGTTTCTTTTCGGAAGCCCTTTTCAACACCTTGATGGAATTTTCATCCCTAATTATGGTCTTTTTGACAGCAATCTTTTTGTCGGCCTTATTTTATGATTTATTTTCGGAGGCCTTTTTCAGCCCTTGATGGAATTTTCAACCCTTTTTGTTGTACTAAGAGCCTTTTTGACAGACATGCCTTTTTTGTACTTGCTCACGTGAGGGGTGTATTTAGGGTTTGGTCTTGGGGTTGGTCTTGGACTTGGACTTGGGGTTGGTCCAGGCGTTGGTCTTGGATTTGGAGGCTGGAGCTGGGTGACGGCTTCTTTTCGGGGGGCCTTTTTTAACACTAATTAAGGTCTTTTTGGTAATATTAAGAGCAGTACAACCCCTGGAGGTTAGGCAATTGCACGTGCAACAAATTATTTAAAGTTAATTACACGACACAGTAATCATAATGTTGTTTTTCTAAACGAATATTAAAACTGGTTGCTTACCTTTGAAATATCTTTAATCATCATCCTCTCGTTAAAATTGTTATGTATGCACAGGTCCTCGGTATCCAAACACTTAATATTTTTAAAAAAGATGTTGTTTGCACTAGCTGTAATTAAATCTGTGCAACTAAATAAATAAATTAAAATTATAACTACCGTTTTCTGCTGCACGTATAGGCACACTAATACCACTTTCTATGTTTTGACTTATGTTTAATTGATATAAAACTGGTTATCGAGTAAAAGTAATTTTTAGAATGTAAATAATGCTGTACATACACACAAAATTGTTTTACAGAAAACGAATTCATTATAAAATCCTCATTAAAATATAACAGAGTTAATTACAGTTGGTGTAATTATATAATACCAATATTGAGTAGCATACTTTATTTAATAATAAATGCTAAAGATCATAAATTTTTATAAAACGATTAAAAGAAAGAAACGACAGTAGATATTACGTAACGCTTAATTAAAAAACAAAGTAATAAAATCTCTTTTTTATTTATCAGACTAGAATAGTAGGAAAAAAAAAATTATACAATAATTTGATTATCTCGTCATTTAAGATTAAAGATACAGTGAAAAACTTATTTACAAAATCAAACATAGGTAAATTATGTAATCTAAAATATAAAAACATTAACGTATAAAGTCCATACACATTCGAATGGTAATCTTGCAGTATTGTTTTATTGTATAGGAAGCATCTGGAATTTCTCTCTAGGAAACGTAAATGATATCCTTGCGGTGCTCGTCCAAAGGAATCAAAATAGTATCCATTACCATTCTCGATTACCGTTGGGGTAATCGCTTCTCGATATATCGTTACCCTCACTTAAAAAATGAATACCAGTGCCAGAAAATAAGGTGTGATACGCCCTTAGATATAAACCATTAGCTGTAAAGTCCAGCTGTAAAGCCTTCGAGGGAATTTGTTGGCGGTCAATATATAACGACATGTAGTTAAGAAAAATTTCACTCCAAACCGAACAAGACCTTGACCTAGCTATATATAACTTTACGAAAATAATCCAAGAAGCTGCTATCGAAGCAACACCAAAAGAAAACAAGAAGGGTGTCCTATTGTAATTAAAAGAAAAATAGCGGAAAAAAGACGGCTAAGGCGAGTATGGCAAAACACAAGATATCCATCCGATAAAAGAAGATACAATCAAGCAGCGTCAGAGCTAAAAACACTCATCAAAGACATAAAAAATGAAGGTTTCCAAGATTACCTCAATAATCTGAGCGCTACAAGCAACACAAATTATCTCTTTGGGTAGCAACAAAATGAACAAAGGCACAAAGACAACCCATTCCCCCTTTGAAAAAGTCGGACAACACATGGGCGCGCTCTGACTTGGAAAAAGCAGAACTCCTCTCCCAACACCTCGAGAGCGTCTTTCAACCTATACCGACTCAAAGTACCCCAGCAGATGAAGAGAGAATACAAGAGTCTTTAGAAACACCATATCAACTAACCCCGCCTATGGACTGCTTCATAGTAAAAGAAATTAAAAGTATGATCAAGTATAACCTAAATCCCAAGAAAGCCCCAGGCTTCGACATGATTACTGGGAAACCCGTTAAAGAGTTACCACGCAATGCAGTTCTGAGACTGGGCTACTTCCCAGTGAAATGGAAGGTAGCGCAAGTAATACAAATCCGTAAACTTGACAAACCGCCAAACGAAGTTACCTCCTACAGACCTATCAGTCTACTCCCAGTACTAGGTAAAATCTTGGAAAAACTCCTAGCAAAAAGACTAATATCAATTTTAGAAGAAAATAACATCATTCCGGATCACCAATTCGGCTTTCGGAGGGAGCACTCCACAGTCCAACAAGTCCATCGGATTGTGGATAATATAAATCAAGCCTTTGAGGAGAAACAATACTGCACAGCTGCCCTTCTTGACGAAACCAAAGCCTTTGACAAAATATGGCACACAGGCCTCCTATACAAACTAAAGAAAATTCTACCTCACTCCTTTTACATTATCCTCAGATCCTACTTGGAAGAACGATACTTTCTAATCAAATTTGGTCAACATCAAACAAATCTTCATCCAATAAACTCAGGAGTACCACAGGGCAGTGTACTTGGCCCGATTTTATACCTAGTATACACTGCGGACATCCCAACAAATCAGCACACCTTAACTGCCACCTTTGCAGATGACAAGATCATCATGACAAGACACGAAGATCCAACTATAGCTGCTCAACTCCTTCAACAGAGCCTTGACCAAATAATTCAGTGGACCAAGCAATGACGAGTTCAACTAAATGAAACCAAATCCTTCCATATCACGTTTACCAAGCGCAAAGGAATTACACCAATAGTTTATGCAAACAACATTCCGCTAACACAAGTCAACGAAGTGAAATCAGCCTTACATCTCGACAAATGACTAACTTGGAAACCGCATACATGGAAGAAACGCAAACAACTTGGTATAATGTTTTATCAAGCACTACTGGCTACTTGGAAGGAAATCCAAGTTATACCTAAAAAGTAAACTTCTTGTCTACAACACGATTTACAAACCCATATGGTCGGTCATATGGTATACAACTATGGGGTACAACAGCCAACTCAAACATTCAAGTCATTGAAAGGTTTCAATCCAAAGTGCTACGGACTATGTGTAACGCACCATACTTTGTAAGAAATAAAGACATACTATGTGACCTAAAAGTTGACACTGTAAAGGACGTGATAATGAAATGCAGTGAAAATTACTTTAGTAAAGTAGATCATCACCCAAACGCCCAAGCCCTCAACCTACTGGACAATAGTGAAACCATGCACAGACTTAAAAGACACAAACCGTTAGACCTTCCACACAGATTTGATTAACCATAAACAAAGTCACCTGTATAATATATAGTAGAAGGTATAAACTACAAATTGTTAATCTTTGGATTACAATCATGTCACTCTGTCATGTCCTTAATTAACTAACATAAGTCTTGCTTATTGTATAAACAGATTACAAGAAAATACAATAAACATAAAAAAAAAATTCTGTGAAGAAAATTGAACGGATTTGAGGCATAATCACCGTTGAAGGCTTTATTTGCTACAAATCCTACCATACATCGTATAGGTGACTGACCCAGGAAAACATTATCCAATGATTTTCGCTGTATGCCCGCAGGTTTAGTTAACACTTCTACGCCGGTCCTTGTAACAGGATATTTTGCTGCAGTTGTTTCTAAAGCTTTAGCGTGTGCAATTAGAATGGTGGGGTGATTAGCGTACGTCTCACCAGCCAGATTTCGTCCATAATTCGCGTCTTGTAAGTTGAAGCGTAAGCCGTCATTAGGCTAAAAGTATCTCTTGATCGTACAAATTTAGTCTTTAGCTCAACACCGCTTATGAGAAACTTTTCTTGATTAAACAAATCCGAGTGCACGTTTTGAGAAACCGTTATTTCCGTTTCCCAGTGTATTCATCTGACCGGCTGTGTCCTTGTGCTATCAGGTACAACCTAGATGCGAACTCTTGGCCTCATTTCCATAATTTAGCAACGTCACAATATAAGAGCGGTAGGCGTAGGTGTTGTTTGGTTGTGACACCATCTTCTGATTTAAGTAAACCTACACTTGTGAGAAAAGCGAATGCATCCAATTGTTTACCGGTGCTACAACATCTGCATCAGTAAGTGCTGTATCGTCTTGCTTTAGAACTTTAGCTGTGATGTACAACATGGTCTGGCTTAAATCTATGTAATCGTTTCCATTTCCGGGTACTACAAGATCTATTGGGGCATCATCACTCAGAGCTGATAAGGGTTTGTAAAATATTCATTCACCACTCTCTATACTTGTCTGCGTCGATGGTAAAGCAAACAAATCCAATTCGGACTTGACGCATTCACACGATTGGGTATGTAGAAAAGCCATTATCTTGAAAATATATTGTCGTAAGTGTACGTCTTCTTCTTCTTAGCGACAGCTCTCGGTAGAGACTGGTTATTATCGGACAGGCATACTCTTTTATACCCCGAACCCTCCATCATTTTATCGATTTTCTCGTCGGCTTTACGCTTAAGATTTTTACCTGCCTCGTGAAATCTTTCTTGAAACGAATCCTTAATAGGTCGATCCTCTATGACGTCACCAAGAATATTGGCACCGGTTCTGAGAGCTTCTTTCCCGATAGCCTTTGCACCAGACTTAAATAACGGTATTATACTTCCAAATATATCACCTAACCAACTTCCTATTCCGTGACCACGTTGATACCTCTGTAGATTGATCCAATGCCGTTACCGGCCTGATTCATGCAATATTGCTGATAAGGGCAAACCATTATTGTACTTTCTTAAAGTGTAGCTTTAGGCACGACGTCCAAAACCCAAATGGCATTGCTGCACCCGTATCTGTTTTATATTAATGTCGATGTTTTTAAATTCTCGTGTCATCACCGGTATGTAGTGTGCAGGCGAAAAAACCACATCTTTATGGCTTCCGTAAGTATAGTTTTCTGAAGTAATATTTATTACACGCATAAGTGGAGATAAAACATCACCCACAATTTGCGTTCGCTGGTAATTTGTTCCCGAAGCGAAACATATCACATACCAGCCATCCTCTAGCACGTTCTCTTCAGCTGGCTCAATTCTATAATATGTTAAATTGTCCGTCGCACTTACAGAGGCAAAAAAAACAAGGGTACTGAATTTCCGATATGCCTACAACCATAGAGCTATTACTCAATAAGGTAAGATAAAACTTCATCTTTATATATTGCTCAACTGCGATGCTAGTTCCCAGCTATTAAATTTGTCGCTGTATCCACGCCACTTGACCAGATATTGTTTATATTGCCCGCTACCCTTCTGTGCTAAAAATCTATTCTCGACTTTGAATAGAGTGTCTTTATCGACCGTAACAACTTGCAATTCTTCTTCGTAAAAGGTACCTTCAACAGGATCGTTATTAAGATCGATTATCCGGTAAACTGGTGGTCTTCTTTTTATCACTGCACTAATTGTAAAAACTTCCTCGCTCCAATTCGTTTCATATCCCTTTTCAAAGGTATACTTAGTTCACGTGTGTGAATTTAGCTTGGGATTCGGATTCGTTTTAGCTTTGGATTCGTTTTTTTACAGCAGACCAAACAAATATTGCCATAAAATTTTAATAAAGTTATAAAACGTTAATTCAAACCCAAAAACTACCAAAATGAAAGCTCTTTTACGTTATGTGAACATTATTGTAAAATATACCTATAATCATCTCTTAATAAAAAATTAATTATTCCCTCAACTTCTATAAAGCAGAAGCAAGAAAAAATTATATATCGATAAGAAGAGGTATATCCACCCTAATTTTTTTATATCTTCTCTCTATCACGTGTCCTACCATAAACAATCGACAAAAGTTTGAGAAGTAGTGGGGAAGGTTTCAAAATTAATTATTTTGGTTAACTCTTAGCATGTGCCCAGGAGAAAAAAATTATATCTCGATATGGAAAGGTATATCCACCATAATTTTTTTATATGTTCTTCTCTATCACGTATCCTACCATAAACAATCGCCAAAAGTTTGAGAAGTAGTGGGGAAGGTTTCAAAATTAATTATTTTAGCTCACATCAAGCAAGCAAGAGAAAAAATTATATTTCGATATGGAGAGGTATATCCACCCTAATTTTTTTATATGTTCTTTTCTATCACGTGTCCTACCACAAACAATCGCCAAAAGTTTGAGAAGTAGTGGGGAAGGTTTCAAAATTAATTATTTTGGTTAACTCTTAGCATGTGCCCAGGAGAAAAAAATTATATCTCGATATGGAAAGGTATATCCACCATAATTTTTTTATATGTTCTTCTCTATCACGTATCCTACCATAAACAATCGCCAAAAGTTTGAGAAGTAGTGGGGAAGGTTTCAAAATTAATTATTTTGGTTAACTCTTAGCATGCGCCCAGGAGAAAAAAATTATATTTCGATATGGAAAGGTATATCCACCCTAATTTTTTTATATGTTCTTCTCTATCACGTGTCCTACCATAAACAATCGCCAACAGTTTGAGAAGTAGTGGGGAAGGTTTCAAAATAAATTATATTAGCTCACATCAAGCAAGCAAGAGAAAAAACTATATTTCGATATGGAGAGGTATATCCACCCTAATTTTTTTATATGTTCTTCTCTATCACGTGTCCTACCATAAACAATCGCCAAAAGTTTGAGAAGTAGTGGGGAAGGTTTCAAAATTAATTATTTTGGTTAACTCTTAGCATGCGCCCAGGAGAAAAAAATTATATTTCGATATGGAAAGGTATATCCACCCTAATTTTTTTATATGTTCTTCTCTATCACGTATCCTACCAGAAACAATCGCCAAAAGTTTGAGAAGTAGTAGGGAATGTTTCAAAATTAATTATTTTGGTTAACTCTTAGCATGCGCCCAGGAGAAAAAAATTATATTTCGATATGGAAAGGTATATCAACACTAATTTTTTTATATGTTCTTCTCTATCACGTATCCTACCATAAGCAATCGCCAAAAGTTTGAGAAGTAGTGGGGAAGGTTTCAAAATTAATTATTTTGGTTAACGCTTAGCATGCGCCCAAGAGAAAAAATTATATTTCGATAAGGAGAGGTATATCCACCCTAATTTTTTTATATGTTCTTTTCTATCACATGTCCTACCATAAACAATCGCCAAAAGTTTGAGAAGTAGTGGGGAAGGTTTCAAAATTAATTATTTTGGTTAACTCTTAGCATGTGCCCAGGAGAAAAAAATTATATTTCGATATGGAAAGGTATATCCACCTAATTTTTTATATGTTCTTCTCTATCACGTATCCTACCATAAACAATCGCCAAAAGTTTGAGAAGTAGTGGGGAAGGTTTCAAAATTAATTATTTTGGTTAACTCTTAGCATGTGCCCAGGAGAAAAAAATTATATTTCGATATGGAAAGGTATATCCACCCTAATTTTTTTATATGTTCTTCTCTATCACGTATCCTACCATAAACAATCGCCAAAAGTTTGAGAAGTAGTGGGGAAGGTTTCAAAATTAATTATTTTGGTTAACTCTTAGCATGCGCCCAGGAGAAAAAATTATATTTCGATAAGGAGAGGTATATCCACCCTAATTTTTTTATATGTTCTTTTCTATCACATGTCCTACCACAAACAATCGCCAAAAGTTTGAGAAGTAGTGGGGAAGGTTTCAAAATTAATTATTTAGCTCACATCAAGCAAGCAAGAGAAAAAATTATATTTCGATATGGATTAATAATGTGCATTATTTCTTAATTAAAAGTAAAACAAAGTATGTTAGTGTCGGTCTGTCACCCAAATTTGGATTTGAGCCAGTCTTAAAACTCAGTGGATCGAAGGGTACTGGAGTGGTGTTTGACAAGCAGGAATGGCGTATACTTATGGATACCTAATCAAGGGGTAATTACTAATTATTTCTACAGTCCTGAAGGAACATGGCTACCTACCAAACTGGGATCGAAGACTGTCTCGTACGAAAATATTAACAAGAAAAAAATTATACGCCTCTGTGATAGTGAAGAAGCTGATGTCTATTTAGGATGGGAGTCTATAGAACTGTTATGGAGGCTTCTGAAGGTAATAAATTATCGATTGAGTTGGCAGATACTGAACTTTCCAGAGTTTTATAAAAACCTCATAAATTCAGCAGCGGCAATTCCTGAATGTAACATTCACCAAGTTATAGTTCCATTGCATGATGTATTTGAGGTCAACATAGCCTGCCTTCTGGAAATGGAAGAATTTGATGGCGAAGTAGAGAATGCTTTCTGGAGAAGTCTTTCATGCATTCGCATCGGAATAGGTTCTTGGCACCTGTAATATTTAAGACAAAAATATTCAAGTAATTATACAGAGGGTAAATGCACTTACCCTGCATTGTAAACAAGCTGGTTTGAATTAGTGGAAATCTGAAAGCGTGCGTAGACAGTTAGAGTATGAGTGGTAGCACTAGAAGCATTATGGCTTATATATACATTGAGTTGGGTGGTGCTAATTTAGACTGTCAGCTGACTGGAACTGTGTTTATTTAACTTTCTCTATTACATGTTTAATCCTAGTGTGAACGTAAACGTAAACGTAAACGTAAACGTAAACGTAAACGTAAACGTAAACGTAAACGTAAACGTAAACGTAAACGTAAACGTAAACGTAAACGTAAACGTAAACGTAAACGTAAACGTAAACGTAAACGTAAACGTAAACGTAAACGTAAACGTAAACGTAAACGTAAACGTAAACGTAAACGTAAACGTAAACGTAAACGTAAACGTAAACGTAGACGCAGACGCAGACATATTGTGTTCAGTGTGCATAGGCACACTTTCACACACGCGCGCGCGCGCGCCGTTGCTGTCTAACCTTGGGCGTGTGGGGCCTTGTGGAAGTAGGTCAGACATATTGCATTTTTGTCACCTTGGGCGTGTGGGACCTTGATAATGTGGGGACCTTGGGAATGTGGGACCTTGGAATTGTGGTGTGTTCCAAAAGTCTACAATCTTACCTACTTAATGGCCTAGTAGCCGATGCTATACAAAAAAAAAAAAATAATACTAGCTGCCTCGGTGGTGGAATGGTTGGAGTGCTAGCGTTTCACCCGGACGGCGAAGGTTCAAACCTGGCCAAGATGCCAGTTTTTCTAGAATGGAAAAAACCAAAGCACTCCTTGAAAGTTCGCACTCGGTACGTAAAAATAATATTTGCTGACTAAATCATACTATTGGAAACCTTCTGCTGTAGTCTTGAAATAAATATAACGTATTAAAGCGACAGTAAAAGATTCACTTACAAAATTCTCTCGTAATTTTAGATTCATATGGCTCCGAATTTGTATTGTTTTTCACAACCTAGAAACCTTTGACTGACATTTGCGTATTATGACGTTTCATAATATTTTTTTGTACTAATGTGTATAAAATGATTGTACTGAAGATTAGGGGTTGTACTTCACTCAGTTTATTTTGTTGATGTTGGCGAGGAACACGACAGCAAATTGCTTCGAACTGCAAAGTCTTATTTTCTACCTTTGTCAAAATATACTAATATGGCCCATGAGATGATCTAGATAAATATTGCTTTCCTGCAGATTTTTTGGTTTGCTTTGATTTATTTTAAATATGCTACATGAAAAACAATGCTTTTGTATTAGATCAAGTGTTGGATGGATAATTGAGTTAATTTGTACAAATAAATTATCAAATATATTTAAGAAATATACCAATCAAAATCTTATGTAAGCGTCTTTACAGAATACTTTCATACGTGATCGACCTGCTTTTAGGAATCGCCCCTGTATTTTAACGAATCAGACCTTTACATAGTTTTTCAAATTTTAAGAATTATGTTAGCATCTGTTGAAACGCTTTTGTTGACAAAACGCAAAGGCTTCGTCTGCATAGCAGAAGTTGTAAATAATCTTTAATACCTACTTTAATCCTGTCCTCAACTGCCATAAATTAAAAAAAATCACTTAAACTTATGTAATAGTAGGTAACTACGTTTTGGAAAATTATTCTTCAGTCTACAGTAAATTGTTGGGGTGAAGTTTTAAAATATATTGTGATCTAAGCTGCAAAATTAAGAGTATTAGGTATAATTAATCCAACTCTCGTGCGGTTCTATAGGTACTCAATTATTGTAAATTAAGGACTACTGGATGTAGTTTTGATATGTATATTTCCTACCTATAAGTAGACAGTTTAAAATGAAGAAGAAGGGATTTAATATTACGATACATGCTCTCGTTAAGGCAATAGCCATTATTATTAATTGCTTAAAAACAGTCAGAACTGTGTTAGAAAACGCTGATGTTGTGTTCTTAAATACTGTTATAAAGAACTTGCAAGAATCTGGTGTTATATCAAAGTGCACATAAATCAATTGAACACAGACGGAAGTATCATAAAGGATTGCAGTTATCAATAAGAAATAAGTTGAACAAAAACATAAACATTATTGAAGAGAAGATTAAGGCGGTCTCCCAAAACCATTCGTTTCAGAAAAGTCGTCCTACACAGCATTATATCCAAGGTGAGAATATTTAAAAAAAAATCCTTACGCCTACAAGTATTTGCTTGAATTCGATTATGTCTACTGGGCATAGTGTCTCCTCTCTCCTTAACTGTCTTCTTCTTTTCCCTGTTTCTTCCATCCAATCCTCTCCCCTTCCTTTTTCCTCTAGTATCCTTTTCCAATATTTGTTTCCCCTCTCTTCGTTTCCACATCGAAATCTCGCTAGCATTTCCTTTATTTCCCTCCTACCTTCCCCATTCAAATATCCCGGTATCCCGTGTCCCATAATGTTCTTATAGTTTACATTGTATTTTCCTTCTTTCACCTTCGTACATCTTTCCTGCTTTTGCACATCCCTGTCCCTTTCAATTTCAGTCATGTGTGTATGTTTTAGCCAATCAAAACATTATTATAGTGGGAATTATCTACTGTAGATTATTGCCGCCAGAATAATTTGAAGTATTTGTTTTATTAGATGACGTATTTTTGATTTGGCTTCTGTCATCAATTTGAAAGTTCAGAAACCTTAATTTGTTAAAATAAAATATACTGTTGAAAACGTGTTTCTGATTGTAACGTCAAAATAATCCAACGAATACACACGAGAGTTCGATAAATTAGAAAATAATTCTCCAGATTTTCTCAACCCTGTTCTCGAGCCACTGTTGCCTGGCAACAGGTTTTCGAAAATCTGTCAAATTATTTTCAATTTATTCTCACTCTCTTGTGATATTACTTATGATTATTTACTACATCTAACAAACAACCAATCACAGGATGCTACTTTCCTCAATTGGACCAATCAGAGCGTTTTTAAACCAAATATTTCCTAGTGCGATTTTATTCAGCGATTAAATTTTTGTTTACATTTTATTTGCATTTTTGACTGTTTTTAATAACCAGATTTACAATTTTTATAATGTGTAAAACTGATTTAGTAAATAATCTTAACATATATCCCTCGACCAATTAATTTTGCGGTTAAAACTACAGCAGCTGTTTTTCTTTAAATTTGTTTTTTAGCAAATATTTTCGACTTAATAATTCACAATATTAATTTGAATTATTAAGTCTCAAATATTTTCTAAACAAATTTAAAAAACGCTGTAGTTTTAACGGCAAAATCATAGGTCTTGGGATATAACCTACGATAATAATATACATACTTTACAGAATGCAAAAGCAAAGAAGATGACGTGGAAAAATCATCTGACATGATTGAGTTGAAGAATCTTCTGTAGACGATTTAATCGACTTACCAAACCTACCTCTTCAAATGCTGCTTTTATTGACAGTCCAAGTAGTAACAAAGAAAAGAGCAAGCGACATATTTTTAAGACCATATCCAATATTACACTTGACGTTCAAAGTTCGCAAAACGCAGAAAAACGACGTTCAGTCATAATTGATACATTGCCAAAAATCGGAATTACTTGCTGCATTGTTTTTAAAGGTTTGCATAAAAGATGTCGTCGTGCAGGACCGTCATTTGTAGAATATGCAAACTGCTTGCACACTAACTGTAGAAAGTTCAAATTTGAAACTTTTATTGAACTGAATAAGCAAAACATCATTTTTAAATCTAAGGGCGAAGAAAACCATGACGAGGAACAGCATGTTCGCCAGTTGCGTTCTGACGAAAGACAAAAGGTGAAACAGCTATTACTATACGAAACTCCAGGTCACTTGAGGGCAAAACATATACAAGCTGCAGATTCCGATTTAGTACTTAGCGGAAACTTGCAAAATGTACGTTCTTCCACAGTGTATAGAAAAGCAAAATCAGAAGCTTTGGCGGACGGCGACGAACACAAAAACGCCTACATTGATGTAATCATGCGCAGCTCTAAAGAATGGAACAATGAAGAAAAATACATTCAATTTCCCAGTGGTAAAACATGTGTCTATTTATACAGCCAAACTCAAGTAAACACAATATTAAAGCACAAACCATCATCCGTGTATTTTGACGCTACAGGGTCTGTGGTACGCCCTACTGATTTTGATAAGGGGAAATCCCCATATTATTACGCTGGAGTGGTAAATATTCAAAACAAAATCATACCAGTGTTTGAATTAATAACATCCCAAAATGATGCAGCTAATTTGACGTGTTTTTTTCTTTCATTTAGAAACTTTGTAGTTAAACAGTGTAAACGAAATTGGCCTATTTTTAACTATGTCGTATCTGATTGGTGTTTGCCACATATGATAGCTCTTTCATTGGGTTTTAATGACGTCACGCTTTTTCATTATTTAAAGATCTGTT
The DNA here is from genome assembly GCA_036346205.1 of Vesta saturnalis. Taxonomy (NCBI): domain Eukaryota; kingdom Metazoa; phylum Arthropoda; class Insecta; order Coleoptera; family Lampyridae; genus Vesta; species Vesta saturnalis. The sequence continues at coordinate 2,939,106 of JARFJB010000454.1, read as the reverse complement.
TTAAATTCCTTAAATCCCCTGAAAGCAAAAATAGTTTGAACTCTCTGGTTACAATCCATTCATGCTGTGCACATTTTATTAAAATGATTTCTAATAAATTAACTAAGCTTGGGATAAAAAGGAAAATTAAAGAAGTAATTATAAACTGCATGGGTGTGTTAGTGCAATGCCAAAATATGGAAGACTTATCTCAATCGTTTGAAGATTTGTGTGTTATTCTTGCAAGTTTAGTACAATTTGAGTCCGTAGAAAATGCTCTAAAATCTTTTGCGGAAAAATCTGCGTCATGCCAATCTATAAGTACAAGCGAAAAGGATTCGCAGGATGAGCTCATTGAACTCGATGATTTTCCAGTTCGAGGAAGTACTACCGCTAATCCTTTTTTATCACTTCCACTGTATTTATACCAAAGTGATATACAGGTGTGATATTGCGGCTAATGATGATAAGCACAAAACAGAAAACATTTTCAGAAACAATGAGTTTATTGACTACTTATTAATGTACATAATGCCTTACGCCCCCATTTGGTCGAGTGTGCTACATTATTTGAAGAAAGAAAGAAGTATAGAAAGATTTAGCAACGCAAACGTAGAATCGTGGTTCAAGATTGTTAAGACTGATATCTTGCAAGAAAACACCAAGCTCAAATTGGGACGATTTATAGAAATATTGAAACAAAGGGTTCAAACAGAATATAAAAGTATTACTCTAAATATCGGCAAAGCTCCAAAAAAAAAAGAGATGTAAATAAAAAGATAAGTAAATATCATAAAGTACAAAGGACGATAGACACGTCGGATTTGAATGTCTGCAATGACGATATTGATAATCCACATGCAGAAATTATTTGGTCGAAACGGCAATCTAAAAAGCAAAAACCTAGGTATTTTAACAATCCCAATTTTAAAAAACTTATAGAAAAAACGACAAGTGACCACAAGCAGATATATAAGGAAGAGGGCCATAATCAACCAAAAACGATAGAAAAGTACACAAAGAAAAAGACAGAATTACTACACAACGGATTACCCTTCGTCAAGAATTACTTTATATCGGGGCGCGATACAGTCTCCTCATTGTTTTATTGTTGGCATATTTAAAAGTATCGACAACCAATCTATATATCTAAATAGTTTAGAGTACAAGACATTGAGAGGCAAACGTATGGCCTCGAATGAAGACGAACAGCTGTGGACTGCAGATTATGACATTGATGCTGCGGCATTTTTATGTATAAAACAAAAGGGGCGCAACGATATTTATTATATAGATGGAGCTTCCACTGCTTTGTTATTATCAAGTCAGCACAACATCAAAAATGTACAGTACAGGGCACCATTTTCTAATGTGAATTTTGTCTTGTTACCCGTAAACTTAAATAATAACCATTGGATCCTTGTTGTACTGGACATTAAAACCAAAATTATCTATGTATTAGATCCATTAATGGACTATCCCAGTACAACGCATTCGTCGACGCTGGATGCAGTAAAAAAATGTTTGATCCGAAGGGACCAACAACAACCTCACGAAAGGTTAAATTCTAGATCTTTTACATCCGCTAGTTTAAAACATTACCCTCTACAAAAGACGCATACAACTGTGGTATTATGGTAATTTACTACATACAAGTCTTATGCACCATTTCAAACATGCAAAATTTTCCTTCAAGTTGCGATGCAAGCTTCTGTGCCGATGATTACAGAGAAATTTTACAAAGATATCTGATATTATCATCAGAGAATATGTCCTCTCGTTGCCTCATGTGGTATTGGTGAGAAGTGTGGTGAATCATGGATTATGTGTGACCATTGTGGTAGATGGATGCATTACGAGTGCATTAAAAATGAAAAAGTAACCTTCGAAGAGATGTCTAAATCATCGTTTGAGTATTTGTGTATGGTATGTGAAAACTTTGTTGCAGATGAAGTGGTTGATGTAAATTTCAACATATCCGACATTGAACTGGAAAAGTGTGTGCAGGATTATCTGCCGGAAATGAAAAGTATGTGGATTTCCAAACGTGATCCATTATCACAACGCTTCCAATCCATTGAAAAAAGTGAAAGATCAAACAACTTGGAATGGGATTACTGCACAGACTTTTTCAGCTTTACATCATCACAGTTGCTATGTTTCTATATTAAACGGTACGTCCCAGAATGTGAAGACGACCAGTTCCGTTGCTTTGTCCTTCTCCGTATTTATTTGGCGAAATATTTCTTAAAATGCGAGCTTTTGACCATGTACAAAATATAGCAGAAATACACAACAACATTTTTGTACTCTACACATACATCAGCCTACACTTTAGCCGATTTACTTTAAATATAAGATATGTAAATTTGTTATAATTCAGTATAAATTTTTGTTTTCTCTAATAAAGTTTAGAAAACTCCGATTAATACTTATTAATTTATAATAACAATAACAATAATAATAGTAATAATAATAAAAATAATAATAATAATAATAATACATATCCTTACCGAAATACAATTTTTCCTCCAGCCGCCTGAAGGGAGCTAAATAATTAATTTTGCTACCTTCCCCACTACTTCTCAAACTTTTTATGGTAGGACACGTGATAGAGAAGAACATATAAAAAAATTAGGGTGGATATACCTTTCCATATCGAAATATAATTTTTTTCTCCTGGGCGCATGATAAGAGTTTACCAAAATAATTAATTTTGAAACCTTCTCCACTACCTCTCAAACTTTTGGCGATTGTTTATGGTAGGACACGTGATATAAAAGAACATATAAAAAAATTAGGGTGGATATACCTCTCCATATCGAAATATAATTTTTTCTCTTGCTTGCTTGATGTGAGCTAAAATAATTAATTTTGAAACCTTCCCCACTACTTCTCAAACTTTTGGCGATTGTTTATGGTAGGATACGTGATAGAGAAGAACATACAAAAATTAGGTGGATATACCTTTCCATATCGAAATATAATTTTTCTCTTGCTTGCTAGATGTGAGCTAAAATAATTAATTTTGAAACCTTCCCACTACTTCTCAAACTTTTGGCGATTGTTTATGGTAGGACACGTGATAGAGAAGAACATATAAAAAATTAGGGTGGATATACCTTTCCATATCGAAATATAATTTTTTCTCCTGGGCGCATGCTAAGAGTTAACCAAAATAATTAATTTTGAAACCTTCCCACTATTCTCAAACTTTTGGCGATTGTTTATGGTAGGACACGTGATAGAAAAGAACATATAAAAAATTAGGGTGGATATACTCTCCATATCGAAATATAATTTTTCTCCTGGGCGCATGCTAAGAGTTAACCAAAATAATTAATTTTGAAACCTTCCCACTACTTCTCAAACTTTTGGCGATTGTTTATGGTAGGATACGTGATAGAGAAGAACATATAAAAAATTAGGTGGATATACCTTTCCATATCGAAATATAATTTTTTCTCCTGGGCGCATGCTAAGAGTTAACCAAAATAATTAATTTTGAAACCTTCCCACTATTTCTCAAACTTTTGGCGATTGCTTATGGTAGGACACGTGATAGAAAAGAACATATAAAAAATTAGGGTGTATATACCTCTCCATATCGAAATATAATTTTTCTCTTGCTTGCTTGATGAGCTAAAATAATTAATTTTGAACCTTCCCACTACTTCTCAAACTGTTGGCGACAGTTTATGGTAGGACACGTGATAGAGAAGAACATATAAAAAAATTAGGATGGATATACCTTTCCATATCGAAATATAATTTCTTTCTCCTGGGCGCATGCTAAGAGGTAACCAAAATGATTAATTTTGAAACCTTCCCACTACTTCTCAAACTTTTGGCGATTGTTTATGGTAGGACACGTGATAGAGAAGAACATATAAAAAATTAGGTGGATATACCTTCCATATCGAAATATAATTTTTTCTCCTGGCATGCTAAGAGTTAACCAAAATAATTAATTTTGAAACCTTCCCCACTACTTCTCAAACTTTTGGCGATTGTTTGTGGTAGGACACGTGATAGAAAAGAACATATAAAAAAATTAGGGTGGATATACCTCTCCATATCGAAATATAATTTTTTCTCTTGCTTGCTTGATGTGAGCTAAAATAATTAATTTTGAAACCTTCCTCACTACTTCTCAAACTTTTGGCGATTGTTTATGGTAGGACACGTGATAGAGAAGAACATATAAAAAAATTAGGGTGGATATACCTTTCCATATCGAAATATAATTGTTTTCTCCTGGGCGCATGCTAAGAGTTAACCAAAATAATTAATTTTGAAACCTTCCCACTACTTCTCAAACTTTTGGCGATTGTTTATGGTAGGATACGTGATAGAAAAGAACATATAAAAAATTAGGGTGGATATACCTCCATATCGAAATATAATTTTTCTCTTGCTTGCTTGATGTGAGCTAAAATAATTAATTTTGCAACCTTCCCACTACTTCAAACTTTTGGCGATTGTTTATGGTAGGACACGTGATAGAGAAGAACATATAAAAAATTAGGGTGGATATACCTTCCATATCGAAATATAATTGTTTTCTCCTGGGCGCATGCTAAGAGTTAACCAAAATAATTAATTTTGAAACCTTCCCACTACTTCTCAAACTTTTGGCGATTGTTTGTGGTAGGACACGTGATAGAAAGAACATATAAAAAATTAGGTGGATATACCTCTCCATATCGAAATATAATTTTTCTCTTGCTTGATGTGAGCTAAAATAATTAATTTTGAAACCTTCCCCACTACTTCTCAAACTTTTGGCGATTGTTTATGGTAGGACACGTGATAGAGAAGAACATATAAAAATTAGGGTGGATATACCTTTCCATATCGAAATATAATTGTTTTCTCTGCATGCTAAGAGTTAACCAAAATAATTAATTTTGAAACCTTCCCACTACTTCTCAAACTTTTGGCGATTGTTTATGGTAGGACACGTGATAGAAAAGAACATATAAAAAAATTAGGGTGGATATACCTCTCCATATCGAAATATAATTTTTTCTCTTGCTTGCTTGATGTGAGCTAAAATAATTAATTTTGCAACCTTCCCCACTACTTCTTAAACTGTTGGCGACAGTTTATGGTAGGACACGTGATAGAGAAGACCATATAAAAAAATTAGGGTGGATATACCTTTACATATCGAAATATAATTTTTTTCTCCTGGGCGCAAGCTAAGAGTTAACCAAAATAATTAATTTTGAAACCTTCCCCACTACTTCTCAAACTTTTGTCGATTGTTTATGGTAGGACACGTGATAGAGAGGAAGATATAAAAAAATTAGGGTGGATATACCTCTTCTTATCGATATATAATTTTTTCTTGCTTCTGCTTTATAGAAGTTGAGGGAATAATTAATTTTTTATTAAGAGATGATTATAGGTATATTTTACAATAATGTTCACATAACGTAAAAGAGCTTTCATTTTGGTAGTTTTTGGGTTTGAATTAACGTTTTATAACTTTATTAAAATTTTATGGCAATATTTGTTTGGTCTGCTGTAAAAAAACGAATCCAAAGCTAAAACGAATCCGAATCCCAAGCTAACTTCACACACGTACTTAGTTCTGGGGCCCTATTTTCGAGTGCACTCGACTTATTTCTCATGCGATATTTAACTCTTATCGCACGAAATATTAAAATTTTGTATTCTTAAAATTTTGCATTCGTTATTTTTCGAAGGATAGACATTGAGTGGAAATTTATCGCTCTACAATACATCCTGTATTCGATACATGCGCGTTACATTATAAGTTTATTGACATTATTTCTTGTTTTAACTAACCTTAAATCTGATTTAAAATTGCGAATTATGACAAATTTTGATCAGCAAGCAATGCTAACAGTGGTTGAAGTAGTAGAAAATGCTCAAGGTGTTGTGCACGAACGTATACAATTTCATGCCCGCAGTGATGCCTTTCGTTTAAGTGATCAGAAATTTGTTAAAATGTTTAGATTGACAAAAAATTTAGTTCAGGATCTTATTAACATGGTGTCAGATTTTATTCCAGCTCCAACAAGATCGTCAGCATTGGATTTTAAAACAAAGGTAGAGCGACTTAGGTTCCAGTCTTGTGAATTTTAAAAATATAATGTGATAATTTGCTAATTTATTATGCTTATAGGTATTAATAGCATTAAAATTTTTTGCCAGTGGTAGTTACCAGTTGGACAATGGTATTAATATTTACACAGCAGTAAATCAACCATCTGTGTCCAGATGCATCTGTGAGGTTGTAACTGCTTTGAACGAACCTGAGATATTTAACAGATGGGTAAAATTTGCAAGCACAGTAGAAGAAATGTCTCTCAAACGTGAAAAATGTGTATGTTTACGTAATATAATACAAACATTTCACTCTATTGTTTAATACATAGGTTTTACAATAAGTTTGGATTTCCTACTGTTGTTGGATGCATTGATTGCACACATGTTGCGATTATAGCACCACAGAACCATCCTCCCGATTATGTGGAACAGTTATATGTTAATAGAAAAAATTATCATTCGATTAATGTTCAGCTAGTAAGTATTTAAAGTTATAGTCTGGTTTAATTTGTAATTCTGCTATAGATATGTGACAGTGATATGAAGATAATAAATATAAATGCATGTTATTCTGGGAGTACCAATGATTCTTTCATATGGAATAATTCGCAAGTGAAAGTATTAATGGAGCAGTTGCATGAACGTGGCCAGACTTCTTTTTATTTACTCAGTGAGAAATGGATTGCATGTAGAACTCAAAATATGAATCATTTTTAGGAGACAGTGGTTACCCTCTTAGGCCTTGGCTTTTAATACCGCTAGAGCAAGAACCTGAACCACATTCACCAGAAGCTGCATATAATAATTGCCATAAGCATACTCGATCACTTATTGAAAGATGTAATGGGTTATTAAAAATGCGCTTCCGTTGTCTATTAAGACATAGAGTCTTACATTATTCACCAGATTATGCTTCGAAAATAATCAATGTGTGTGTTGTCTTGCACAATACATGTGTTGACAACAATGTTCTTGAACCAGTTAATGCAGAGGATGATGATGACGTAGATTACGGCATATTTATTAATGAACCACTGATTGTAGAGGTGGCAGCAAATGATAGGGGGTCCACCCAAATCTAATACAGGTTCGTAGAATCCAACGAAGATTGGCGCATAACTATTTTTCTATCAATAATTAATACAAGTTTGATGGAAATTTATTTATTTTTATTAAAGTATTTAATGATTCTGATATATTTTTTAATAAAAGTAGCTGTTGGCGTTGAAAATTTGCTTCCCGTTCCTCACCTACCATAAAATATACCCCTACAATTCTATATCTTACGAATTCAACAGCTGATTCCAGAACATTTGTGTGGCTACTGCAACTTATGGGGTTGATTAACTCCAGAATAGCTTTGTCAGCCTGTGGTTTGATCTCAGTAATCAAAGGAGGACCTCCACCTGTGCCATTTGCATGTTTTAATCTGGTAGCTTTTTCTTTTTTGGCCTTTGACCAGAGATCTTGCCAACACTAATATAATAATTAATAACATGAAGAATGTATTGAAATAAAGATTGTCCATATATTGACAAAAACAATACATACTTTTCTCCATTGATTCCAGTCTTTCTTAGCTCCGGGAATGGCATTTAATAATGACTCTATAGCTTCTCATTTCTTTTGGGCATCTTTCTTAGTAAAACTAGGTGAAAATCGCCCGGACACTAAATCTGGATGCTTTTTTATTTCTTCTACTAAATATTCTTTTTGTTTTGCAGAAATGTACCCATTTCGTTTATCCATGGCTATAATTCTGTGAATTCAATTTACAAAATACCACAACGTAAAAATACTACAAAGAAAAACTTACCCAGAAATGATTTTTCACGTCTTTATTTATAAAACAAGAGTCGATTGAAAAATCAAAAGAAATTACCCCGACTTCATTTAACCTAAGCTCCAATTTTCCCGCTGTAATATAAACCACGTGCTCACTAGTTAACACCTCTGATTGGTTACTAACGCTTTCTCCTGCTGAAACAAGTTCAGACATCGTTGATTTCACTAGACATTTGCGAATCATTAACGAAGAGTGTTCAAGGATACCATCTCGCATGGCCAGATATTGCATTCGATAGTTTTCATTCGATGTATGTCACGTTCGATATCTTTCGTGCTAACTCAAGAATCGGGCTCCTGGCGACTCTGTCATGCTGACCGACCTTATATTTAGGATGATGTGCAGTGCCTAAACCTTTCGCGTACAGGTTCACAATCCGCATCGTAATTCTCACCTATGAGGGTACGTTGAACGTAGGGTGCTACAGTAACATAACGTCTTCGCCCATTTCCAATAAAGTCTCGTGGTATATTTATCTCTTTAATGTACGTCGCAAACTGGCGCCAACCGTGTGAGTTTGTAGTTTTTCGCTTTCTTAACGTCTCGTGAACCAGATCGATAATGTTGGAGTGTGGTATGATCTCTCCTTTTATTGTGACAGTACCCCTTTTATCCCAAAATCCATCACTGCTCGTATTCAGTATACGCAGGAAAGCCTCGCCTTTTCTCTTATATGAAGGTGGAAGAGTTGATACTATTACTTCATCCGCCAAACCTTTGCGTTGCGGTGATTCTCTAATATCAGCATCACCCCTGATTGTTATGCTAGCGGGTTGACGTAATTGATTGAAAAAGTGCAAGTATCTTTGAAGAACTTGATTGTATTGCTGCCATTTGTCATGATCAGTCATTTTGGTTTTTAAAACTTTATCCATATCGTTACCTAGCTGCGTTAAAATGTTGTTTTGAGTGACATCTGGAGCCTGTAATCGCTGTATAAAGTCCAGCGGTAGAATAATCATCTTCTTCATGTTGTTGTTGTCCATGGTTATTGAAATAGATTACCCAGAATTCCACCGAGTAATGGTCCTAACAAGAGTGGTAGAAATGCACCGCCTTTCTGTATAAGAAACTGTTTCTTCTTTTTTATAGATTCACCTCTCGGTCTTAAAGTCTGCTTATGCTGAGAGAGTCGCTGCTTTTGATCAGCTGACGGAGGTACACGACCTTTTAAAATCTTATGTGCACACTCGCAAATACATTCCACCTGCCTACTATCCAGATATTTCAATAAAGCGTCAAGTTGACTTTTACTTGATTTGGTTAGGTAATGCACGCAGGATATCGGTGTTTTCGCTTAAACCGTCAACCATCATATATGATGTAATCTTTATGACTGTGAGGCTTAAACCCTTTTTTCGCTATATATACCTGGCAAATACCTTGAGGCCCGAATATGTTTGTTCTATATCGCAGCACATCCGGTGTATTCTGTTTTAAATCAAATAATAAATATCCGTGTGGGTTTGAAGTGGCATCTTGGTACGCTGCCTCTAAAAATTTCGGGTTGCCCGGTGAAATCTGTCTTGCTAAATGCTGTATCTGAGCTCTGTCACGTGGGTTTTTAAATAAAATTATGTAGTGTGCATTGAGAGAAATATCCCGCTGTCCGCGTTCCTGATGAAATATGTTTTGAGTTAAGAAAAATACACTTAGGTTTCTATGATAACAGCCCTTTGTAAAAATATCAACCACTGAACCGTTAGTTTCGCGCATTAGATCATCAATTATTATTAAGACCGGTTTTTCGCCGTCAAACTGATCCATATCAGGTAAACTCTTTTGAAATTCCACAGCGAGATCTTTGAACAACGGCTGCCACTAGCTGTAAAACCAGATAAAATACGATTTCCCACAAGCAGATGGCACCGCTACTATTGCAGAAAAGGGGTGCTTAAACTGACCCTCCATCTTGGATCGCTAAACGATACTGAAGCGTGTCTGTCATCATCTTCATTTAAATACCAAGTGATCTGCGACACCGTTATATTTTACTTTTTAATTAAGCGTTACGTAATACTTACTGTTTTTTCTATCTTTTAATCGTTTTATAAAAATGTATGATTTTTAGCATTTATTATTAAACAAAGTATGCTACTCAATATTGGTGTTATATAATTACACCAAGTGTAATTAACTCTATGTTATATTTTAATGAGGATTTTATAATGAATTCGTTTTCTATAAAACAATTTTGGGTGTATGTATAGCATTATTTACATTCTAAGAATTACTTTTACTCGATAACCAGTTTTATATCAATTAAACATAAGTCAAAACATAGAAAGTGGTATTAGTGTGCCTATACGTGCAGCAGAAAACGGAAGTTATAATCTTAATTTATTTATTTAGTTGCACAGATTTAATTACAGCTAGTGCAAACAACATATCTTTTTTAAAAATATTAAGTGTTTGGATACCGAGGACCTGTGTATATATAACAATTTTAACGAGAGGATGATGATTAAAGATATTTCAAAGGTAAGCAACCAGTTTTAATATTCGTTTAGAAAAACAATATTATGATTACTGTGTCGTGTAATTAACTTTAAATAATTTGTTGCACGTGCAATTGCCTAACCTCCAGGGGTTGTACTGCTCTTAATATTACCAAAAAGACCTTAATTAGGGTTGAAAAAGGCCCCCCGAAAAGAAGCCGTCACCCAGCTCCAGCCTCCAAATCCAAGACCAACGCCTGGACCAACCCCAAGTCCAAGACCAACCCCAAGACCAAACCCTAAATACACCCCTCACGTGAGCAAGTACAAAAAAGACATGTCTGTCAAAAAGGCTCTTAGTACAACAAAAAGGGTTGAAAATTCCATCAAGGGCTGAAAAAGGCCTCCGAAAAGAAACCATAAAATAAGGCCGATAAAAAAATTGGCATAATTAGGGATAAGAATTTCATCAAGGTGTTGAAAAAGACTTCCGAAAAGAAACCATAAAAATAAGGGTGAAAAATACGGTCTCCCTCGTGGCCGGCCTTGTGACGTCAAAATCCAAGATGGCGTCCAAGGTGCACGGGTTCTACTTCTAAATCCTGTACTTTACGCCAAACAGTTTGTTTAAAATGAAAATTATATCCTTTGATAACTGTAGCCGAAAAAACATGTGCGGCAACTTCAAAATCGATAATTTTTTTTGTTTGGTAAAAAATTCTTAACTTTGTTTTTTAATACGCAGAAAAATCGTTTGTACCTCTTTTTTGTCAAGTGGCAAGGCGTATATGACAGGAATGATATTTGTTCTTTCTTCTGTACTATAGTGCGAATCACACCGAGGATGCAGTGTGGCGGAGTATAGGCAATGTATTTGTAATGGGAGGCCGGCACACTGTGTTGCCGGTTGTCCGATGGCTGTGACAGGGTCGGCTCTGAAGTTATTATACAGTGCCGCCAAAAAGTTGGACACAAATGAAAAACTTTTTTATTTTTACGATACGTAAGAGTAAACTGCCCTTATTTTTGAAAAAATCGGAAAACTTTAGTTGAAAAAATCACTCAAAATTCTCAAATATGAATTTTCAAGACGATCAAAATATCGTTAAACAATTGTATTAATTAGAAAGTTACTTACAATGCATTTATGTCATTTCAAACCAAGCTTATGCGGGAAGATATCTTAATGAGTTTTTAATGTAACCGAAAAGTAAACAAACAACCCTAAATATAATACTGATTTTCACTCTTGTTTGTGACTTATTACCGGTAACATGGAATTTAAGAAATTCAAACGCGGACAAATGCTCCATGCGAGTGCGAAAATTATAATTTTCAATATCATTTGTCATTTAGTGAATGATGAAAAATTGATATGAAAATGTAAACTTTCACCATTAACATCATATAATATTTGTTTATGGTAAATTACATAGTTTGATACATAGTTATCTTCGTCAGTAAATGTTTGTTAAAATTGTTAAAGATGTAGTAAACAATTTTGTCAAATTATGTTTGAATTTTTCAAATTTGACAAAATTGTTTACTACATCTTTAACAATTTTTAACAAACATTACTACTGACGAAGATAACTGTAAGTGTTATCGAAACGTTTAGATTGTATAATTTAAAGTACACCATTAAAAAATCCCAAAAAAGATAAGTATTTTTTTATGATGAAAAATTGAGTTTAACTGCAGCGGTGAGTCGTACTTCCAAAATGAGTGGGGTCAGTGAAAAAACAATTTTTACCATCAAGAAAGAGGAAGAGCAAAACAATGGTGAATTAAAATCTCCTGCAGCAAGAAAAAAGCGGGTAAGTCAGTCAAATTCTCGCGAATATGCATACGATGAGGGTTTTAAGAGCTTATTAAGAAGAATTGTGCACAATGACTTTTTTTTTTAAAACATTCCTCTAACTCTGAAAGCTGTATATAATATTATTCGAGGGAATATTTTATTTGTTTATAAATGTACAATTAATTCTCTGTTTATTTTTTCTTATATTAACTTTGCCTGAAATAATTCTTTTGTAATTTTGAAATTTATTGTTTATTATTATTAATTATTGAAAACATAGTACACGTCGGGTGTAAATAGTGTAAAAAGTGTAAATATTTTATTTGTTTATAAATTTACAATTAATTCTCTGTTTATTTTTTCTTATATTAACTTTGCCTGAAATAATTCTTTTGTAATTTTGAAATTTATTGTTTATTATTATTAATTATTGAAAACATTTAAACAAAGGCGAAGGTATGAACATCATCAAACTTCCAACAAGTTTTTAGCAAATCTGTGAGAGCGGCGAAATTTGCCTGAGACCGAACTTGAGGTTTAACCGATACCAGCATAACGACAACTGGCAACGGTGTGATCCATAAGACTCCACAGTGCATTCTCAGTGTGACTTTCACTATACCAATATCAACGTGAATTGTATATAATTGGTAAAACAGTGAACTGCAGCTTTTAAAAGTCCCATCAAGTAGGAAGCAAGAACCTCCAGCCAATAAGTGACCTCCGTCTATTGCCAATTCAACAATTCTGTCTTCCGTACCATCGCCAATAACGATATACTCTTTCATACATTCTGGAACCTCTACATCTCGTTTTTTTCGGAAGCAAGCTTATGCCCAGCGATTTACATTGCTCATTACGTAATGTGTGTTTCACTGATGTAAACTGTGGGATATTTGTAATGAAATCCAAGCCTCTATTCCTAGCAACCATCATCTCTTGACGATACATCTAGGATACTGGTGTAACATCTTCTCTTGCTCTTTTTTGCGTCATATAGCACTTAACTTTTTTTTGCAATATATCGAATACAGGTGTGGTTTTTCTCACTTAACACTTTTAATTTTACTTCATCAACAACAATCGCTCCTGGGTAGCTCCTGTGTATGCAAATGAGTTTTTGTTCTTTGCTTTTAAGTTGAACTTGTAATAAAAGATAACGGTATATCCACGTTTTAATTCTATCACTTCTATCAAAAATGTTCTGACCGTACACGTCTAACACAAAATACACGAATGTCTTTTGATAACCTTGCTGTGCTTACAAGATTCTCCAAGAACTAATTTATTTTCGCAATATGGAAATATTGATAGAGTAGGAAATATATATTTACATTTAATTGAACAATGAGTAGGGTACTTTTGTAATCGTACCTACAATGAACAATTAATAGTATATTAATGTTAACCTATGTACAATGCGATTTTAAAATTTAATAAAGAAACAGGTAATTAAGATAAAGAGATAAGATCATTTTGATGTGAATCACCATTTACTATTCAATTGGAAAATGTAATTTTAAAACCTAATAAGGAAATAGGTAATTAAATCAATGGAATATTCATATAAATGAGGTTGCCTTAGATTTAAAGCTTGATAAAGGAGTGGTTGGCAGTGAATTCATGTTGAAAGGGACAGTTGCTAAAACTTTAAAACTGCTAATATAAACTTATGCTACTAGCCGATAGAAGTCTCTAAGGGCACACAATAATACCCCACGAAACCTTGAGGTGTCAGTGAATACTGTTCACAAGTTAATACCTGTTGTGCGTTTGTGGCTGTCAGATTATTAAAAAGCTGTATTCACTGATTAATGTTAATTAATGGTTATTTGAGCATTAAAGTTAGTGAAAGTGCGTTGAGTTAAAGTACATACCTTGTGGATTTATGTATTATATGCAATTTGACTGAAGGTTTGGTAAGTTTTACATAAATATCTAAATAGCTCATCTTTGTTCCGTTTTGTATCCCTTTCAATACTGACATGTGTCTTTCACTATTTATGTTGTTTTTCTGCGTACTATAGTAGCTGCATTGAATTGCAGAGTTCATATAATGTGTAATATGGATAATAAACCCAAAAGAGGATAAGAAAATCCAAAGAAACTATACAGGAAGATATAGACATGGTGTTAGAAGGTAGAATGTCTATTAGATCAGCAGCATCATATAGCTAAATCCATTCTAGCTCGACTAGTGGCGCAGGTAAAAGCATGTACTCCTGAAAATAAATTTGTGTATGAGCCACAGATTGGGAGCAGAAGAGTGTTTTCACTTGAAGAAGAGATAATCTTATGCCAATATTTGAAAATGTCCTCAAAAATGGCACATGGTATCACTTATTCACAAACTCGAGAACTTGCGCACCAATACGCTGCGAAACTAAATAAAGAGATGCCAAAGAATTGGAAAACTGACAAAAATCAGGAGTAGATTGGATGAAACTGTTTATGAAGAGACATCCCGAGCTGTCACTGCGCCGTCCGGAGAAAAAAGCTTGCCGCAGGCAACTTTTTGTAATTCAACGATAGTGAAGGCATTTTTCGGAAACTTGGAGAAAGTGTTAGAAAAATACTCATTTCCAGGAGACAGAATTGATAACGCTGACGAAACAGGCGTAACCACTGTTACTGAGCTACCCTCCAATATCGCTGGACGTGGTTAGGTTACCTCAGCTGAACGGGGACAGCTTGTAACAATGTTGGCATTTGTTTCTGCTTCAGGTAACCACGTACCTCCGGTTTATGCCACAAACGTGGATTACATTTGATAACTATTGTCTGACATTCAAACATTTTGTGGAAAAAGTACGTCCAGTTAAAGAAAACCCGTAAAAATGGCGTTATAATATTAACATTTCCGCCACACTGAAGTCATAGGCTGCAGCCCTTAGACATCTCGGTATTTGGGCCATTCAAAAATTATTTTAAAGTTGCCCAAAATTATTGGATGGTATCAAACCCGGTTAAAACCATATCAATTTATTATTTACCAAAATTATCCAACTCTGCTTTTATCAGTGCTTTTACGCCCAAGAATATTTGTGCCGGATTTTCAAAGGCTGGTATTTATCTATTTGATAAAAATATATTTGGGGAACAAGATTTTCTATACGCGTCTGTAACAGACCACGAAGATCCAAACAAACAAGTTGAACCAGAAGGGCGAAATCTAGTAGCTGGACCCTCCACTGAACCACAGCAGTACTGCTCCACTGACCAATCTATAATTATATCACCTGCCTCCGTTAAACCATATCCAAAGGCACCTCCTAGACAACTTAATCGAAGAGGAAGAAAAAAAGGAAATAGTCGCATTATCATTACCACTCCGGAGAAAAGTGAAATAGAGGAAGTCTGCGCATTCAAAAAAATTAAACTAGACAAGATCAACACGGATCTGAAAATAAAAGCAATTAAAAGAAAAGTGTTGCAAAGTAGTATCAGTGAAAGTAGCAATGAAGAGGATGTTGTCTATGCCGAGAGTGACAGTTCTTTCGATCGGGAGGTCGAGGAAGAAACGAATCTCGCCGAGAATGATTATTTTAATGTGGATGATTTTGCCGTAGTCAAATTTGTGAAAAAGGAACTAATTAGACATTTTATTGGGCAAATAAATGAAGTTATGGAAAATGAAGAAGTCAGTGTTAAGTTTTTAAAAAGTGAATGATAGTTTCTACCACTTTGTTTTTCCTGAGAACGATGACGTGGCTGATATCGAAAAAGAGGATATAGTACTCAAACTACCCCCACCTCTTGATAATGCCCGAACTGCAAGAGTGAAAGCGTTTTTTTCATTTGATATTGATTTATCTCACCCACTTTAAATGTTTTTGTATGTGTCCCTTTCAGCCCCAAATGTGTTCCTTTCAACCCGGTGAAATGTGTTGAAAGGGACAAATACTGTGGCTCATATTTTTCCATTTTTTTAAATAAGAACTAATTCGTTTATGTTTTTTTGTATGCAAACCACTTTTGCAAATGTTGTACTATTAATAATATCACGTGCAATAAATGTATAAATGTAAAATATAGTGATATTGCTTATAGACAGGTTTATCTTAAAAATGTCCCTTTCATGCCACATCTGCCCTATGTTATTTGTATTAGTTTTATGGAAGAGAATATTCAATCTTGTGAACTTTCTACAAATGATATGCGGAAAGGGGAACATTTCGCGTAAAATTTTTCGACGCTCGAAAGGGGAGCACACGAAACGGGAAAACACCATAAGTAAAGTCAATTGCATCATTGTTAAGCTTAATTAGAGGTACTTAAGCCTACCTACTTAAGTGAGGTAAGGAAATTCCAGGGCAAGTTAACATTACTGCCACAAAAACAAGTTTGTTATACCTAATACAATGATCTTTTTTTAAGTAAACGTAATTAATTCAGAATCTTATTTTAATATGTGGTTTTACTTTCATTAAAATATGAAATTCCCACTAACACATTGCAAATATAGGAAATTTAAGTAATTTGTTTGAGAAACAAGGAATAATAAATATTTCCTTTGAAATCCTTAAGATTAGTTAAGCATAGCCTCCTCATTTCTTTTGCTTTAATAACCACTCATTTCTTGAAAAGAATGTATTAGAACAGAAAATTGGTTAGTCATTTAGGAATAAAATTTAGCAAAGCTTATGTAAATATAATCAATGAGTTTTATTAGCTTGTTTGAAGTGTTCGGAATGTTCCTACGTTTACACATTTAAAATGGCAAAGCAAGTATGTAGACCGTGTAAACAAGCATTAGAAAAAGATTTTTTTAAACGAGGCTTCAGAGAAAACATTGCAACATCCTTCTACCAACGCAAAAAAATTATGTTAAATGTTTATACGACATTAAGCAAAAACAATAATAGTAAATTGTGAAATAAAAGACGGACCTTGTACAATTAAAGTGTATAAACTTTATAAACAGAAGGGTGCACCTACTTCAGTGAAAGTTCTAAATAATAAATTAAACGTGATATTGGTGTCAATATTTCTGACTCTACGTTTCGTCATGTGTTATGCGGCCCTTACACTATCAATATTACTGACAATAATACTGACAATCCAGTATTGACAATACTGGATTGTGATTATTGTTTTGGAAACAGCCCCTACACTTATCAATCATACTGTCAATAAAATCCGTCAGTATTTGTTGGTGTTTTGAGATTCATTGTTAACCCATTTTGTTATAAAGTAATTTATGAAAAATTAACAAATAATTAATTATTATGAAAAATAAAGAAAAGGTTTATTTGGCTTTAATACTGTTTTGCGTTTCAAAACGCCGTGTTACTCCTAAGCGGTGGATGAAAGAATGGCTAAATAAAAGACATACTTACCAATGAAGATGACTACAAGAATTACTTCCGAATGAGTGGAAATACGTTCAATATGTTGCTTGAATTAGTTAGGCCGTACATGACTAGACACAATACACACTTACGATGTTGTATATCAGTAGAAGAGAGATTGGCAGTGACACTGAGATATTTAGCAACAGGTAGATATTTTGAAGACCTGAAGTTCTCAGCGATAATGTCGCCTTCCGCAATTAGCTATGCCGTAATGGAAACTTGCGAAGTGATCATTTGTGTTCTAAAAAACTATATGAAGGTAAGTAAAAAATAAACATTTACTTAAACAAATTTATTTTACATTTTACAAGTTAGTATTAATGAAACAGAAGTAGATAAACTCAAATGAAAATATGCAGACTTTCTCAAATTGAACACAAAAAAATGGCTAGAGGCCTTTAAATTAAATCGTCATTAAATTGAGAAAATACGTATCTTACATTGTTACAGTCGTCAGTAGGTGGTACTTGAATTACTATATTAGAATTGGATTCTTCAGGCTGTGTACTTAGATGTGAACAATTCGACAAAGGGGCAGTACTTGTACTAAATGAAGATGTAGTGGCATCTGATGAGTTGCTTGAAGCATAAAGAGTAATTCCGTTAATCTCGTTGATCTTTAATGAATTTTTGTGTAAAGTTCCAAGCTGTGCCTCAAATAGTATATCATTAATACCTTTATCAGCAAACATTCTTTGATTAGGTTGGAGGGTTTTAATTTTGTTAGCCCAGACCTTAGCTAAGTTAAGGTACTCATCATCAGAACTGGTTTCGTTCGAAGTACTTAAATATTTACATGCTAGAGATAACAACTCATTTTGTTTAGTGATAGGACCAAGTTGTTTTTTCTTCTTAGGTGGAGGGGCAAGGATGACAGTTGGTTCAATTGAGCTCCTTGAAGGCTGTGATTGCCCAACGTAGGTCTGTTGAGACAATTCTTGGCCGTTTAGTTCTGTATCTTCTTCAACAATTGTTTCCTGAAAGAGAACAGTTATGTTACTAAAGATGTAATAAAATAAATTTTTTATGATACTAAATAAACATTGTTATATATTAATGTTAGGTTTTGTTTTCAGTTTCCAAGGACAAGTGAGGAATGGTCTGAAATTGCAAATAAGTTTGGTCAGAAACATCAGTTCTACAACTGTCTAGGTGCCATTGATGGCAAGCATATTGCTATAAGGAAACCTGAACACAGTGGAACTGCTTACTACAACTACAAAGGGTTCTACAGCATTGTGCTATTGGCAGTGGTCGACGCAAATAAACAGTTTTTAATGGTGGATGCAGGGATCAATGGTAGAATCTCAGATGGTGGAGTTATGTTCTACTCAAAGTTTGGAGAGCTGTTTGAACAGAATCGTTTCAATCTTCCAGAACCCAATTGCCTACCAAACACAAACGTTAAGTTTCCATTTGTGTTTGTTGCTGACGAGGCTTTCGCTTTACATCACAATTTACTGAAGCCTTACACAATGAAATTACTTTTAACAAGAGAACAATTGGAGTACAACAGACGTGTTTCAAGAGCTCGTGTGGTTGTCGAAAATGCTATTGGCATATTGGCATCAAGATTTGGAGTTTTCCAAAAAGCAATATGTTTGGATCCTAAAAAAGCTGCTACAATTGTTATGGCGAGTTGCTGTTTACACAATTTTTTGTCAACTCACAACAATCACACTTACTCTTCCATAGATGACCGTAGTACAAGTGAACCTCTCGTGCCTTTGAGAGGCAACACACATAGAAATAGCTCACAAATGGCAAAAAATACTAGGAATATGTTTTGTGATTATTTTACCAATGATGGAAAATTGTAAAGATTGTGTTTAGCTTACCTGTATTTCGTTGTGAGATTGAGGTATTTGCATGGCCACTGGAAGTTCGCTCTCACCAAGGAACCTAAGTGTGTAAAAAACCCAAGAACTTGGCTGGTACACTTCATCAGTACTAGCTCCAGAACGCTGTGACTGTAAAATTTTCTTAAGCTCTTTGCGATAGTTTGATCGCAAAGAATTAATTTTCTTTTTCAGATCTTCTTTTGTTGCCTGAGGATTTATTTTTTTATAACAGTCAAGAAGTTCTGAAAGTGCCTTATCTCTCCTAACTTTGTTTTTGTACTCTTGTAAGCGAGAGTTCCAAAGAACTGGTAAACTTTCATAAAGCTCAATAAATTTTTGTAATAACTCACGCCTGTTATTATTTGATGAATTTTCAACTTCACCAACAATTTCTTCTGTTATTATGTCGTCATTCTCAACGAATTGCTCAGCCATGTTACTATAGAACTGTTAACTATTATTACTAATATTAAAAAACGAAACGATTAACTAAAAGTCTTATTTCTAATCAACTGTAAACACACATTAATTCAACAGGTTATATTGCTGATAAGAAGATAAACTGACAGTAATATTGATGAAGACACAACACATCAATAATATTGTCAATCTCACACGATATTGATGGTGGATTTCAAGAAATCTAGATATTCCTCAATACCAGTCATCAATACATCAGTATTATCGTTTCGTTTCAATATTATTGGCAGTACTTAATTATATTGTCAGTAATATTGATAGTGTAAGGGCCCCTTTAAAGAAGTTATGTTTTGAAAATAAGAAGATCAACAAAAAACACGTAATTATGGAGTCGAAAAGAATTAAAATATTACGACATGAGTACTTAAGAAAATTAAGATATTCTGTGGAAAAGAGAGATTCGTGTGTTATTTGAATGAAACGTGCTCTCAGGATCAAGTACAGAAGGTTTGGATAAGTGATTCGTGTGGTTCACAATAGGACGCTCCAATTTCTCGAGGAAAGAGGATTATTTTCCATGAGGATTTGCCATTTAGGTTGGGTAGGTGAATGCCTACTTTCTACAAAAAAGATAAACCAGCCTCGTTTATCATGAAGACATGATATCAAAGTTATGTTGTTTGAAGATTGGATTCTACCAAAAATTATCGCCGTCTCTTCTTCCGAATTCTGTTATAGTGATGGCCAGTTATTTCCCCTATTTACAAAAGAAGATACCGAATGACTCGTTTAAAAAATTCGAATTCATTGGTTTCTTAATTGCTCAGGGTTTATATTTTAAAGAAATTTACACAGTGAAGCTACTAGTAGAAGTAGTCAAACATCAAAATTTGTCGAAGGATAATAGAGTTGTCAACTTATTAAAATATTCCGGACATGAAGTAGTGAGATTAGCATCCTATTATTGCGTCTTCACACAGTTGAATTAATTTGGAGCCAGATCGAAGGAAATATTAAAAAAAAAAAATATAAATCCGTGCGGAAGTGATTTTGTAATAGAACTTATAAACAAATGTGATAAACTGCATCAAAACAGAAAATTGGGAGAAATGTGTTAAACGTGCCATTTCTGTAGAAGATTTCTATATATTTACAGAACTTCCCCAAGAGTTCGTCATTCGAATTAATAGTGGTAGTGATAGTGACTTATGGGACGTTAGTGATAGTAACTAAGGTTAATGATCTTAATATTAATTATTGTTTTCCCGTTTCGTGCGTTTCCCTTTCGAGCATCAAACAATTTTACTTGAAATGTTCCCCTTTCGGGAGTTCAGAGAAGATTTCCTTTTCTTAAATCCCGTTTCGTGCGTTCAATTTCTAAGTACAGTATTTATACCTAATATCATTGTTCAATTAAAAAAAAGTGCACGGGATTGAATATTCTCATTACTTTAAATTTCATAAAAACTAATACCAATAACAATAAAATACAGCCGCTACCAAGTACTTTTTTTATTAATTTTTTTCCATTAAAAGAAATATGATATTAACATAAATTCATCGCCAACCATACCTTTATCAAGCTTTAAGTTTAAGACGACCTCATTTTAATCAATATTCGATTGATTTAATTACCTATTTCCTGATTAGATTTTAAAATTACATTGCCCAATTGAGTAGTTAATGGGGATTCATATCAAAATGATCTTATCTCTTTGTCTTACTTACCTGTTTCCTTATTAAGTTTTAAAATCGCATTGTACATAGGTTAACATACTATTAATTGTTTATTGTAGGTCTGATTACAAAAGTACCCTACTATTGTTTAATTAAATGTAAATATATATTTTGACTCCATCAATATAGTGGTGATATATATATATATATATATATATATATATATATATATATATATGAGGTAACATCTTGTACAACCGTGGAAATAGCAACCGTAAACTAATATAGTGTTAATGTCCTGAGAAAACCCATCAACCAGGATACCTTCTCTTAATTGTCCTTCACGCGCGTTCCCGGCATGATGAATACGTCTGCCTTCAGAATGCTCGAGCTAAAGAAGCCATTGAATACCAGTCCTTGAATGTTTGTCACCCAATCTGTAGCCACCGTACAAGCACCAACATTCGTGTATCATTCTCTAAAGGGATCTACTTTGTTTTCATCGATAAATCTCAAGACAGGCTTTTCTAAGCATATTCACGTCTTGCACACAATAACGCTCTATTTCGCTTTTAAATTTAAAACGAGTGCCCTTAGCAATTTCGTCGTTGTACCACTCAATAAGGTCTGCTCGAGCGTTGGAAGACATTTGGACGACACCGTAAAAGTGCATGTCTGGTAAAATACAATCATAATTTTGGGTTTACACTGTATTAAATAGATTAGGAAAGGAACCCTTTGAGCGGGAGAAATTAAAAGTTTTAAGGAATTTTGGTAGGGTCATGCGTAGGAAATTCTATAAATTTTATGTTATTGCAGGTGAGGGACATAATTTTTGTGCCGTTAGATATGATTTCGAGATTCCAAGCTGAGCGGTACTTTAGGATTTCGTTAAGGATAAATTGGCAGTCATGGGATTTGGAGTTATGGCTAACGCTACAACGGACAATCGCTTCTTGCAGAGTGAGGAGATGTAGGTAAGGAGGTCAGTTACAGGTGAAGTGGAAAATACATGTTGACGTTGGCCGAAATGCCCGCAACTCTGCTCAGTATCGTTATCGATATTAATACAATGGTTGCAGACATGCTGGGCAACGCAAAACGTGGGAGTGTGGATGAATGTGTTAGCGTTGTTAGTGGGGTTATCTCGGCGGCACTCGAAATCGTAAAAGACAAAAATTAAGTCTTTTGTGAGTTTTGTCGTCCGCCGTGCTCTTGGACATGTAACAGAAATGACGGATGGGTTTTTTCGGATTTACAGGTAATATGCGAAAGCTTAGCCAGTGGTTTCCGCGGAAATCTGTATTACACTCAACACAAACGATAGAGTTAGCAGATTGGCAAGGGGGACTCTTACGACAACAGGGGCAGATGTAAGAGCAATTGTTGTTACGTTCGTTGCGGTTGGTTCTAAACCTACAGAATTCACAAAAATACTATGTTAAAAACACTGGTTAAGCTAGTAATCACATTATAATGTTCTTCAAAAATAAATTTAAAACTTTACAGTTGTGACCTCTTGGACCCTTCAAATAAATTGTTTTACCTAATCTATGACTATACACAACTATGGTATGATTACTTAGAAAATTTTGAAATTCTTGGATGTGTACAATACTACCACCGTTATTTAAATCTACATTAGTGACAGCACGTAACTCTTGCGTCCTCTAATCCAAAATAGTGTATCCCTTTTTAAGGAGAAACAATTGAGGATCGTCCACGGTTACAGCTATAACCACCGCTAATGCCCGTCCTAAACATACATTATCTCTACTGTTGATAACTATAATTCCTTTTTACGCTCACAAAACTCTACAAAAGTAACGCCCGTTATTCTCTTACGTGACGGACCACCATAACCCACAGGCAAAACAACAGCTGGTCTGCACGGCGGTATGAAAATTCTAAGGGTTTATCGGGAAAATTGTTGTTAGTCAGCACCATACCAACCCGGTCCGATGGATTAAACCCTGAGCACGCTTTTCCTAACGATTCATCTAACGAGCCCTGCAACAAAAACATAATTTTAGTAAATACATCTTAGTACAAAAGAAATCAATTAATAAGATTGAAAATGCACAATTTATTGGTGCTTACCGTAAACCATATAATTAGTGATTGATTATGATCAGCATCCTTAAATTTAAACACAACCCTTTCCTCTGTGATATTAAACTTTTTGATATACTTTTCACCCAACATCTATTTAAAGTATTTATTACCCTCAGTAGGTGTTGAGGTAAATATACCATCACTACCACTACCACCATGTAAGGTTTTTGATACGGCTGAAGAAGTTGATGGTCTCTAAAACAATATCTCGATTACTAACTTAAAATTACATAAATATTTAAAACATAGCTTCAAAAAACGTATTGTTGGTACTGTGTCTACGGTTTCATTTGCAGACTGTGGAGAAATATGAACGTAAGCATCATCAACATTTGAAGAAGTTGATGGTCTCTAAAACAGTATCTCGCCTACCATCTTAAAATTACGTAAATATTTCAAATATGATAGCGTGTACAGCAAATAATACAGTTTTACATTTATAAAAATTATTCTACTTACATCGTCACGTCCAGCGTTTTTAAACGATGATGGACCAACACCGCACCCACCACTAATATGGCCTTTCACTTTAGCGAGCATCTAGAATGATAAAGAAATGTTAACAACAAATTTTAAGAAAGCTGAAATATTACTTACCAGGGACTGAATTTTTTGTATAGCATCACGTAATCTTTGGAAATACCCTATTTCAATTTCAGTTATGGTTTCGCCACCAAAACGTTTAATGATGTGATGCTACAGTTGTACAATTAAATTTTCAGATAAACTCATGGTAACACAACTTATAACACCACGTATGAAGTGTAAATAAAATTTAGAGAGATGCTACACTGACTTTTATAGGCTCAATCTAATTACCAAGTTTTTCTATGAACAGGAGGGAATAGAAAAACAAGCCGCTCAATGAACGTAAACATCATAATTGTATTTCAAGCACCATTCTTCTTTTATGTAATTACCTAATTAACGTGTTTTTCTAAAACGCCTTAGAGATTTTTTGTAGATAACACAATATTATGAATTGTTTTTAAAATCATTGGTATGACCAATACTAGATTTATCTGCGAGTCTTTTAATATCAAAACTATGTTTATGTTTTCCTTTAAATAGTATCTAAATCTAAATAAGTGATTAATCCATGAGTTTGTCCTGTGTAGAGTTCTAAGCTGTTATTAACGTGTTAAAACGTTCGAATAGAGCAGTGAGATCATGACTGTTACTATACGATAATTATCTTATAGACCTATAACGACATATTACATGATAAATATATCCGATAAGATAAAGCAGCACTTGCAAGTAAAATATTATAGAGGCCTGATTTTAAGTTTGCTTATAAATATATATATATATATATATATATATATATATATATATATATATATATATATTACTACACAAGTTGGTTTTTGCAAACTGTAAGCTAATCCAAATCGGTATTTTAGGTTTGGATTTTAAAAGATGATCGGGTTGAAACGAATACTTGAAATAGGTTTATAAATCTAAGGCCCTTTTGACAGAACCAGTTTCAAGTCAACATATAATTAATCGTATTATTGGCGTTGATTAACACCTTTAATATGATATGTTACAAATCATTATTAATAATTACTTCTATAAATAAAATTGTAATTACATTTCGTGATTCTACGTTCACCTTATAAGCACAGCTCTTTATGTAAACACATTAATGGGTTTTTTTGTGCAATAAAATATTTACCTTTAAATTAATGATTAGAGAAAATCCTTATGCACTTTATATTATCTATTTATGAACAAAACGTAGAAAGGGATGATATATATATATATATATATATATATATATATATATATATATATATATATAAGAAACAGAAAGTAACAGTTATACACTCTCTGTCGAGTTTCTAATGGGTGCTTTCACCACTATCATCATCAGTAACAGTTTTTGGTTTTACTCCTTATTTTATTTACTTAATCTGTTTACTTGTGCAGTTTTTCATGTTATGTTATAATTACAGATATGGATTTAACTGCTCTGTTTTAAACCTTTTAAAATCGTTAAGGATTTAGAGACAGCGATAGAATACAAGGTATTCAATCTGAACTCATATGAATAAAGTACCGTGAGAGGATGGTGGTGGACCTGAAGGAATTTAAATGTGTGCTACCTGAGCGTTACCATAAGCTTTTTTTTTCAAGTCTGAGGACCGTCGTATACAGCAATTGAAAGACGCATTGAAAATTAAAGGTGTTTCAATGCGTTCTTTAGGTCCAGTAGGTAAAACAGCCAATTTAATATTTGTTTCGAAAACGTTTTATTATAATTGCTATGTCGTGTAATGATAAAATTGAGTAAAAACATAAAACACATTTTTGTTTTGTGGTAGTAAATTTCAAGCTATTAATTCATCAACAACTACACGTAGCTTAGATTCTGCTGGCGAGGCAACTAACTTAATATTTGTTTAAATGTTTGGTAAAGTTCAAATTGTTAACTTATTCACTTATTTATAGATCTCAACCTTATGTTGTTTTACATACAATAAACTATTAAAACACTTTACCCTTTTCATTTCTGCTATAACAAGGATGGAAAATCAGATAGAGTTGTAGTCAAGACAATGGAAAGAAGGTACACGGAGACACAAACAAGAAAACGGGACTCTGAAATGGGGTGAGACTCAGGGTCTAGTTACGGTACCCTAGTGCAGTTCGGAATGCTATTCCTAATTTTAATTTTTACCGCCTTCCGATTCTTTTAAAATGGAACCAGGACTAAACCCTATTACATAAATCTGAAATTAGCTTTTTTACAAAATACACAACTAGATACCGCCATTCTCCCACCTCGCATTACTTTTAAAATATATCACTAGATGAAACCACGATGAGACCCTATTACAAAAATCTACAATTGGCTTTTTCAATAATACATAACTAGACGGCGCCACAAACAAACAACAATGGGCTACTGCAGTGGGTCAAGTTTAAGAGTCCTAATTAGAATCCTATTTCAAATTCCCCGCCATAACAGTTAATTCCTGCCATAACAATTACAGGGACCTACATCTACTTTTAAAAATATACCGCTAGGTGGAGCCACGATTAACCTCTTATTACAGAAAACATTCATTAATTTTTAAAATACACCACTAGATGGCGCCACAAACAAACAAAACCAACCAATCAGAATACAGCCCTTTAGTCCACAACCAGAGCACAGCGCCTGGAGCTCTCAGCCTTAGGCTGTATGAGCGCGCAGACCAATCATCTGGAAGTGGGCGTGGCCACTTGGGGGATGGTTCGGGCTACGTAACCCCACATCCCCACTCCTCCTCCTTTAATTATGACGTCATCGGATTAAAAGTGGTGGAGTGCTATTTAAGTTTTTTTTTTGTTCAAGCAAGAACCAAATGAATTACTAAACTGATTAATTTATACTTCAAATTTATTACGCCGTTTGTCCTGAGGGCTACTATTAACTTTGTAAATTTGTTTTTTGAATTTCCATATTGTTAATAAATCGAAAATGAGATCTACTTAAACTCAAATCAGCTATGAAAATAATTAAACTTAGAAAAATTCTTGATTAATTTTAGTTCTTCAGATGGACAAATCCATAGAACTGACCCATTAGTTGTTCGGAAATAATTTTCTGAGTTTGAGAATGATCAAGATGTTAATTATGACATTTGTGTACGCAATGAAACTAATGAAGATCATGAAACTTTAAATACTTATTCTAAACTAGTAACAATCAATGAATTTGTAAAACAGGTGAATTCCTCTTTAGGTGAAATATCAAATGATGAAGCAAATAATTTTAATATGAACGTTTGTAATTTAGATCCATTAGCAAAATTTCCTAATTTGAAAATACCTACTTTTCTGGAAATAACATAACACAATTTAAAGCACTTATATCTTTATTTATAGCAACCATTGACAACAATGCAAAATTGTCAAATGTGTAATCTTTTGAAATACCTTCTAAGAGATGCAAGAACATTCATACATAAACCTCCCTTAATTGATGATAGCTATGATAAATCCCTAAGAACGGTAAATAAACGTTTTAATGATGATTGAATTCTTACTGCTAAAAGTAGTACTATAAGGCCGATCCCAACTCAAAAAGTTATTAGATGTGAGAAATGTCGCTAGAAAAATGACAAGATTTGCAAGGTCACCTTATGCCGACAGCAACCTAAAAAGTCGCTAAAAAATAACTAAAAATGGGGTCATCATTGTTAAAAATAGCTGATTCCCGTCCTCGCTGAAAGGTGGTTACATCATAGCTAAAAACAGCCGGTTCGCGTCTTAGCTAAAAATAATAGTCATTGCTAAAAATAACTGGTAACCAGATATATGTGTTAGCCAAATAGATGGTTCAGATCTGCACTAATGTAACAAAGTGGGGAGTTTAGGGTAACAATATCAAAAAATAGTGTAATGTGTAGTGAGTATTGTGTAAAACATGCGGATGGCGTAGCTCAAAAGCAATGGACCAAAGCAACCGACCAAAACAGCGGTGGAACGCTTGAAACAAGAATTTTCGGTATTAGTATTTCATGTCGAACATGAGGCGGTTTACGGACGAGGTGATTGTATTGTAGTTAAAAGAAGTGCAACGTCCTAACAAAAAATATGAAGCAGGAGTAACGATATGTGAAAAGTGTTTAAATTTAAAGAAAATATGTGAACCATTTTTTGTAGAAACACTAAACTTCATCAGTTTTGCAACAAATCAAAAAATGGGCATCATCAGATGCATATTAGCCTACTGCTGCTATTCTCAAAGCACACTTTCGCCTGTACTATTAAAATCGTGATGCAGTATTATATAGGCGAACAGTTTCGGCGTCGACAATTTTTCAATGATGTTCTCAAATCAGTAAAGATAAATCTATCTACATTAAACAGCAGCACTTTCTACAAATCCTTCATCAACGTGAAAGAGTTCGAGGTGGGTGCAAAATATGAAGTGATTGATATCAATACTATCGATATGAAGTATGGGAAACATATTATGATTGAAACTGAGAATTTTAAGTGCTTACGTCCCTTACGATTTTATGAATACTTCATAAAAGAAGATCGTATTGAAACATTTAAACAATGTCTGGCTGAGAAAGACGTGTAATGTATAATATGGTAGTGTGGGCCTTTGCTTACTGCAATGTAAGGAGAGGGCTTTGGGAAAGTTTCGTGCTGGATACATTACGTTCCCGTCATAAAATAAAACAATTGGAATGCATTTTATCGCCCGTACTACAAGAGCAACATCCTGCTGAGGTATATAATGACATTCCAAGAAGTGTTCTTTCCTCTACCATCGTAATAATGTTATGAGGTGGGGAAAACGATATGTAATAATAGAATATATATTGGCGGTTACAATCTATATATATATATATATATATATATATATATATATATATATATATATATATATATAATGAAAGAAAGGTAAATTTGACTGATCGATAATATTAATAAACATTTAAACAAACAAAGGTTTCTTATTGGGAAAGCAGTCAATTAATTAATTAAAGCTCAAAAAAGAAGAAAACTTTTTTGATTTCTGTCTAGCTTTCGGAAAGTTTTATTTCCTTTTCCAAGACAATCGGTAAAACATTATAACATTATTAAAATTAATATGTTAGTAAGTTAATGATTAACTACTTACCATCACTGAGATTAAAATAAAAGCGTACAATAATGCAAAACTTTACAAATTTTTTTTAATTATAAATGACAAATAGTGGCAATTAAAGCATATGACGTATAGGTATGACTAAATGTGTTTACAATATTTAAGATGTAAAAAGAAGACCACCATGTATAGATTTTAAAATTATAATAATAAAGATGTTATTAATTTTATTTTTGGCTCAAATTTTTTTTTTATTATTCAATGAATGTTATTATAAACAAATCTTTGGTACCCCTATGGGCTCCACAATTTCACCAATGTTATGCAATTTTGTGTTAGATAATTTGTTACAAGATTGCTTGGATAGAATTAAAAATATTAATTTTCCTTTTGTAAAACGTTATGTTGATGACCTTATACTTACTTTACCTTTTGATAAAATAGATGATTTTTTATTCATTTTTAATAGCATTAATCAACACACCCAATTCACTTGTGAAAGAGGAAATAATAACAGCGCACCTTTTCCGAAAGCTAAACATAAATCAAAAGAGTTTTCTTCTTTTTTGGGCCTTAATTAACTAATTGACTCCTTTCCCAATAACAAACCTATAGGTATATGCATGGTGGGATATTAAGGATGGGTGTGGTCAGGATAGGATCGAAAGGAATGGAGTTAGGGTTCTGAGGGTGAAGATACTACCCCAATAATCGCCTAAATAGCCGCACCTAAAGTGCGAATGTCATGCCGCTTCTTGCGTATGAATAAAACCGCACGAAAAAACCTCATAGAAGGTAGACGGTAACGGCCATTGAACCCATCACCTCCCGAATGCTACGCAGACTATGTTACCTTGTATAAAAACGGTCAAAATTAAAATCTACAGTGTCAAAGGTAGTGAACGATTTACTAGACTCAGCTTCACAAGTATAATTTATTACTAAAGAATCGCATGAAAGATTACAAATTCATTTAAAAGTGATTATCTTCTTGTGTTGTGAATTTTAGCTTTAATGTTACCTGTATTCCCATAATTGCTACTGATTTACGTACACTTTATTTTAACAAACAAGATATAAAATGGCCGAACAAATTGCCTCTAAACAACCCAGATTTTAACATACGTTTAATACTATTTCGTGCTAAAATTTTTTCATCTGTAGTACAATCAGGTTTTTAGTAATACCCAATAGTAAGGCAAGTTAATAAACACTAGGTTTGGTTATGTAGTAAAAGATAATATACCAGATTCCAATTACATTAAACAAACTTCATCAATTCTCACAGTTTCTTCAATGGTAGTAGAAGTGGGACACTTGCGCCGCCATCTTGGATTTTGACGTCACAAGCCCGCCCACGTGGGGGACCGGTTTTTCCACCCTTATTTTTACACGCTTACGTGTAGGACGTGTTTTTCACCCTATTTTTCACATCCACGTGGGAGACCATATTTTCAACCCTTATTTTTTATATACCCTCGTGTGAGACCGGATTTTCCACCCTTATTTTTACTCGCTTACGTGTAGGACGTGTTTTTTCACCCCTATTTTTTGCACATCCACGTGTGAGACAGGATTTTCAACCCTAATTTTTTACACATCCACGTGTGAGACCGTATTTTTCATCCCTAATTATTTTTGCACATCCACGTGAAAGACCGCATTTTCAACCCTAATTTCTGCACATCCACGTGTGAGACCGGATTTTCCACCCTTATTTTTACACGCTTACGTGTAGGACGCATTTTCACCCCTATTTTTGCACACCAACGTGTGAAACCGTATTTTCAACCCTATTTTTACACACCCACGTGTGAGACCGTATTTTCAACCCTATTTTTACACACCCACGTGTGAGACCGTATTTTCAACCCTCTGTATCCCTAATTAAGATCTTTTTGTAGCTGCTAACGTGAGAGCTGTATTTTAGGGTTAGCGTTGAGCTGAGGGCTTAGGGTGGTGGATGAACTGGGGTATGGCTTGGCTTAGGGCGGGGGCTGGAGCTTAGGGGTGGTCTAAGGATAAGTCTTAGAGTTTGGCCTTGGTGGTAGAGCTAGGTCTTAGAGTTTGGTCTTGGTGGTGGAGCTAGGGTTTAGAACTGTATTTAGGGGTGGGGCTGTATGTAGAGGTGAGGATAAGTCTTAGGGTTATTTCTGATGGTATTAAGGTCCTTCTGGTAGTTTAGCCCCGGAGGCAGGGCAGACACATACGCATACAATAATTGCATAATTAATAAGATATTATTATTTAGTCTATTGCTTTAAAAGGGTTAAATGCTATTGGAGAAAACGTTTCTAATAAGGAGATGAGATAGCATCTGTGTTAAGAATTGATCTTGCGTGGGGGAATTTGAATGACAGTAAAATTTAATTATAGAACACTTATTTTTTATAGTCATAATTAAAAAAAAAATCCTCAGTGAGCTATAGAAAAATTACTGCCATTCGGTGTAATGAAACAAAAAAAAAAAACATTTTTATTAAGTTAATCACATAACAGTTTGTCTTTTCTAAAACGCATATTAAAAACATAGTTTACCTGCATTGAAATAATATCCATCCGTCCGCTAAGAATGTTGTACGCCTTAATATTTTTTAAAGAAACTTAATGCTTGTGTTTTATAACTGTAATTAAAAATCTGTAAATAAATAAAGGATTAACACAACACATACCAGATCTGTAACGTTTTAAGGCACTGAGTGATGGTCACCGCTTTTGTGTTATCTGTCAACTAAAACTTTCTAGTTGTGTAAAAGCCAGCTATAATTAGAGTGTAAAATATACAACCTCATTGTCTTTATTGCACTTACAAATCGTATTAACCTTTCTCTTAAAATAAAATTGTTTTGAAAATATTCGTATACGGACACACAACGTGTTTTATAAAAACCATATTAAGTGTTTGGAATGTTTAAAATTCCATAATATGTAGTAAGAAATCACTGTTCACGTTTACTTTTAACTAATTACCGTGTAATTATATAACTTTGTTTAATTTAATAGTCTAAAAACCAATATAAATGGTTAATATAATTTCTAAAAAATATTATTAGAGTTGATACGCCGTTTTATTTCAAGTAATTGTTTTCAATATATATAAAATGTGTAAGTGGACCTGTATTATTTGTTGTAACCTTCTACTTACATAAATTCAACTTATACACGAATTAATAACGACCTCCACTAACTAGTTTATAACACAATCGCTATGTAGCGTATTTTTTATTTACACCGTACTTCTATAAACTATTAACGATCCATTTTAATAGGGTGATCAACTATCTGAAAAGGTTTACTGTTAAAGTATACGATGAAGATCGTTTAAAGCAAACCTTGTATTATTCTTATATACGAATGACATTTCAAAAATACTAGTATAATTAACATGAAGGTTTATAAATCTACATCCAGACAAGGAAACAGTTTTAAACACAAAGAATTTATCTGTAAGGCAGACAATGCTATTACATAAGACGTTTTACAAAAACGTGGTTATTCCACATTGAGAAAATTGTTAGTCATGACAAACAAGCTGGTCTCGAAGTTAGCCTTGAAGTTAGCTAGTCATAGGTTTTGAAGTTTATCTTGAAGTTAGCCTTTGCGAGCAACTTTTATAAAAAATGTACACCTGAGTTTAAGTTGACGTATATTGGTTTATGAATATTTTTATTATTCTAAGAAAAAATGTTATTAAAAAATGTTTTCTATTAATTACCCTTTGTAGACTATATGCTCGATCTATACACGAAATTTTATTTCACAACAGCATACTCATTCTACCTTGAGAAAATTGTTAACCTCGAGAAACAAGTAGGTTTGAAACTCAAACAACTCCCTGTTACCACTCTCGTCAATGTAGATAGAGGTCCAATGCTGGTCTGGTTTGTTTGCAGGATCCGTGTTTACGATAATCGCGCACGGTCGAGGTGCGTGTCTGGGTAGTTGATTAGAAGCACATACAAGTCGAAAACACATTCTTCTTGTGGCTGGGGGTCGATTTCAAGCATCTCAACACATCGGCCGCATACATCTTTGTGGATTTTTTATCAGATGGGATTAATAGCAACGTCAACTAAACGTTTTAAAAAATTTCTAATCTGAAAATAAGAGTGACGTAATCTATTTTATTTTGAAATTTCATAGAGAGCGATTGTGTTATAAACTAGTTAGTGGAGGTCGTTATTAATTCGTGTATAAGTTGAATTTATGTAAGTAGAAGGTTACAACAAATAATACAGGTCCACTTACACATTTTATATATATTGAAAACAATTACTTGAAATAAAACGGCGTATCAACTCTAATAATATTTTTTAGAAATTATATTAACCATTTATATTGGTTTTTAGACTATTAAATTAAACAAAAGTTATATAATTACACGGTAATTAGTTAAAAGTAAACGTGAACAGTGATTTCTTATTACATATTATGGAATTTTAAACATTCCAAACACTTAATATGGTTTTTTATAAAAACACGTTGTGTGTCCGTATACGAATATTTTCAAAACAATTTTATTTTAAGAGAAAGGTTAATACGATTTCCAGTAAGTGCAATAAAGACAATGAGGTTGTATATTTTACACTCTAATTATAGCTGGCTTTTACACAACTAGAAAGTTTTAGTTGACAGATAACACAAAAGCGGTGACCATCACTCAGTGCCTTAAAACGTTACAGATCTGGTATGTGTTGTGTTAATCCTTTTATTTATTTACAGATTTTTTAATTACAGTTATAAAACACAAGCATTAAGTTTCTTTAAAAAATATTAAGGCGTACAACATTCTTAGCGGACGGATGGATATTATTTCAATGCAGGTAAACTATGTTTTTAATATGCGTTTTAGAAAAGACAAACTGTTATGTAATTAACTTAATAAAAATGTTTTTTTTGTTTGTTTCATTACACCGAATTGCAGTAATTTTTCTATAGCTCACTGAGGATTTTTTTTTTAATTATGACTATAAAAAATAAGTGTTCTATAATTAAATTTTACTGTCATTCAAATTCCCCCACGCAAGATCAATCCTTAACACAGATGCTATCTCATCTCCTTATTAGAAACGTTTTCTCCAATAGCATTTAACCCTTTTAAAGCAATAGACTAAATAATAATATCTTATTAATTATGCAATTATTGTATGCGTATGTGTCTGCCTGCCTCCAGGGCTAAACTACCAGAAGGACCTTAATACCATCAGAAATAACCCTAAGACTTATCCTCACCTCTACATACAGCCCCACCCCTAAATACAGTTCTAAACCCTAGCTCCACCACCAAGACCAAACTCTAAGACCTAGCTCTACCACCAAGGCCAAACTCTAAGACTTATCCTTAGACCACCCCTAAGCTCCAGCCCCCACCCTAAGCCAAGCCATACCCCAGTTCAACCACCACCCTAAGCCCTCAGCTCAACGCTAACCCTAAAATACAGCTCTCACGTTAGCAGCTACAAAAAGATCTTAATTAGGGATACAGAGGGTTGAAAATACGGTCTCACACGTGGGTGTGTAAAAATAGGGTTGAAAATACGGTCTCACACGTGGGTGTGTAAAAATAGGGTTGAAAATACGGTTTCACACGTTGGTGTGCAAAAATAGGGGTGAAAAATGCGTCCTACACGTAAGCGTGTAAAAATAAGGGTGGAAAATCCGGTCTCACACGTGGATGTGCAGAAATTAGGGTTGAAAATGCGGTCTTTCACGTGGATGTGCAAAAATAATTAGGGATGAAAAATACGGTCTCACACGTGGATGTGTAAAAATTAGGGTTGAAAATCCTGTCTCACACGTGGATGTGCAAAAATAGGGTGAAAACACGTCCACGTAAGCGAGTAAAATAAGGGTGGAAAATCCGGTCTCACACGAGGTATATAAAAATAAGGGTTGAAAATATGGTCTCCACGTGGATGTGAAAAATAGGTGAAAAACACGTCCTACACGTAAGCGTGTAAAAATAAGGGTGGAAAAACCGGTCCCCCACGTGGGCGGGCTTGTGACGTCAAAATCCAAGATGGCGGCGCAAGTGTACCACTTCTACTAATGGTTACTGCCTGTAACAGTACCAGCAAATTGGAAAAAATGAGTAATTTTTGGCAAGCCGAAAAGATTCCAAAATTGTTTTATGAACCAACTTCAAAAAATCGTAATTGCGAAAAAATATTTCAAAAGCTGTAATTTTCGTTTTCAGGTTGATCTTCCGCGTGTGTGTGTGTGTGTGTGCGTGTGTGCGTGCGTGCGTGCGTGCGTGCATGTGTGCGTGCCTGCGTGCGTGCGTGCGTGCGTGTGTGTGTGTATGTGTGTGAGTGCGTGTATGCGAGCGTGTGCACAATTTTCTTTCATCGGCTGTAACACAAAAACTTAAACAACAATTGAATTAAAATTTGACACGCACGTTAAAAACTTAAATGTCTAGACTACATATCTGGTGGAGTTGGCGGTAGAGCTGCGGGGTAAGAAGAGGGATGATTTCATTTTATTTTGTTCATAATAACGAGAACTGACAGTATTCGCATCTACCATTTTCAAGTGACTTTACTTCAGCTTCTCGTGATTCAAATTGAATTTGAATTGCTACGAGAGATAGAGATTCGGTGAAATGGGGAAAGAGTTGCAGTTTTATGAACCTAAATTAACGACACTTTCAGTTGTTGGAAAAAGTTCATGGCTTACTAGATATTTCAAAAAAACTAAAATTTTGCACTTTATTTAATTCTAAGTAACTCAGTTATTATTGATTTGAGAAAAAAAAATGTAGAGGAAAAAATGGTAGTGTTTTATCTACTGACGTCGCCACTTTTGTTCTATCGCTTGTTATTCCATAATAATAATGACATAAACTTTTGTTTTTTATATGGAAGGTATAGTAGGCTGTGCCTTTATTAGATGCGCCTTTTTAAACTTTGTAACGATATCAGATTTGATCTATTTATTTTTAAAAATAATAAAGTTATAACGATTATATTATTGATTTATAGTTGGTCATGGAAAAAATGAATTAATTATTATGGTTTTTGGCAGTTTTACATCCTTGCCATTATAAATACAGTTTTTTTTTATTTCAAATTTTGATGAGCGAAAACAAGTTTAGTGATTTTTCTTTTAAATGTTGTAGAATCGTTATTATTAGGAATACAACAAAATGACACGAATCAAAATGTTAGACATTTTAATACGTAACATGTTGTACATACTAATTTCCTGCTCGCTTGATAATAACAAACTTAGATGTTTTAAGTAGCAGTAACAGTTGGCTTTGACATTTTTAAAAAGAACAAATTTTTCTCTATATAACGATACAGGACTATTGTATTATTGAGAGTAGAGAGACATTAAACAAATGTATAGAAAAATTCTCATTAACCTCCTGAGTCCCGGAAGAAGCTTTTTTGAATATTTTTAATTTTTTTGTTTCTGCGTGTTTTTGTATCATTGTACTGCTTACAGTAAACAATTTAAAAAAATATATTCATTGGGAAATCTGAATTTTCTCAATGTTATATATATATATATATATATATATATATTATATATATATATATATATATATATATATATATATATATGGCATCTGGTTCTTTTAGTAGACCAAATTTAAACAATGAAGAAGTAATATGAGCATCAAAAAATATCTTTTGAACACATTTTTTTTTATAACTCAATACACTTGTTTTAAACGTAACTGAACAAAATTAAACAACATTTCTGAAATCATAAACAAAAACTAATCAAGGTTTAGAATGAAATTGAAGAAAACAATTTCGCTTCTGGGCGCTACAGAGAAAAATGTTACATTTGCTACAAAAGGCAGTCGTAGCATGTTTGCAGCCAGCTTTTTTGCACCTATTTTGTTTATCGGCGTTGTCGACTAGATGTTCAAACTTGTGATAAGGTACAGTCTCGGCAGTTATCGGTTGAATTTCCACCCTTCGTTGTTTGTGTTTTGGTTCCAAATCTTCGTAGTCACTGCAGTTCTCAGAATCGGAAGACAGAGTGTTATCCGAAATAATCTGTTCCCCCAATGATACTTTAAAAGACCTCAATTAGGGAATCTTTTTGGATGATTTTATTGACTTTGTATTTCTCGGAATTGCAAACTGCCAAATCCACATGCGACTAATGAAACGTATTGTCCACTTTGAATAAAATTTAGGCGGGATTTGTTAAAAGTTTAAAAAAATCCCATCTATTGAGATTAAACGTGATTCCAATCTTAGCGTTACTAAATCGATAGAATTGTTTGTATTTTTGGTGTTTCTAACATTGCTACTACTAGGTACTATATGAAGATAAAGTTTCAATTAAACTAATTTGCTCAAAATCCAGAATTTTCTCTTTAAATGAAAAACTTACAATTCCAAGAGCTGAACTAAACGGTGCATTATTTCTTTCAAGGCTAATGAAAAAAACTTGAATCAGCCGACTCAAACAATTTTCCCGCCGTATATTATTTGAATCGATTCAATCATGTACGTAGGTACCTCAAATTTGAATGCAGTCACTTTTCATGTTTTGGGGTTATAGCGAACAAGAAAAAAAAAACACCCTTCGTCTTAGCGGCGAAGCTTTACCACCATCGCCACCACACCAAACATCACTGGTGTCTAGGCATGTAAGTCTTTAACATTTATGTCAATTTTGAATGTAATCTCAATTTAAGTTTTCGTGTTACTGCGGACGAGAAAAAAATCATAATCACCTCTCCTACTCCTTACCCAAGCTTACTCATTGCCAAGAATTACGGGTATCTAAACAATTAAGTGC
Source organism: Vesta saturnalis (assembly GCA_036346205.1). Lineage (NCBI taxonomy): Eukaryota > Metazoa > Arthropoda > Insecta > Coleoptera > Lampyridae > Vesta > Vesta saturnalis. The sequence goes on along the minus strand of JARFJB010000454.1, from coordinate 2,901,186 downwards.
TAAATCCTAAATGTGTAATTACCCTTAAGGTTTGTGAGTTATTGCGGTCTAAATAAAATCACATTTACCCTTTTTAAACCTTCCCTCGCAAATCAACTACCACAAAAGATCACTGGAGTCAAGACATTTGTATTAAATACGTATAGTAAGTTTGAATACAACAGCACTCAATTGTTTGAGTTATCGCGTCCGAAAAAAAATTACATTTACCCTTTTACCCCTACCCTGTGGATCCATCCTTACCAAATTTTTGAATTATGAAAACGCGAATACAGTATAATATTGTATATATATATATATATATATATATATATATATATATATATATAATATAATATAAAAATGGTTAAATTTTGTTATCTGTTAATTAAAAAATATTTAGTTTATATAATAAATAGTTGCTTGCTGGAAAACTACTTTCCAAGCGTTTGGAAACAAGCAGTTATTATTCCGATACCTAAAAAATCTCAACCTACAGAATATAAGCATATACGATCCATAACTATTTTACTTTGCTTATTTAAGTTGCTCTAAAAAATAATTCATGTACAACTTACTGCACACATCTTACCTTCCACCTAGCCTGGGTTCAGAAAGCAACATGGCTGCACTACAGCTTTGTTACAAATAACTGATGATATGTTATTTTATTATTATTATTTAGTTATAAGTATGATAGGCGACAAAGTGTTAAATTATACTACCTCTTGCTATTGAAATTGGTACTGGCGTTCTACAAGGATTGGTTTTGGGGCCGTTATTGTTCTTTGTTTATAAAAATAATGTATGACTCTTATTGTCTTTTCGCACTTACCATATGTATGTTGACTTTATTTACAGTTTTCTTCCTACTGAAGTTAATGTTATTCTAGAACATGTTTTCAAACTTCTGCACGGAGCACTCTCGTCATATAAATTTCTTAAAAACGATACCAATACTATTTGGAAATAAGAGGTTCTGTAGAATTCTAGCTGTAAGTTTCACTAACAATGAAAGAAATTTTAGCCTTGAAATGGATTTCTCTCTCAGGTGTAAAAAGCATATTGGTAAAACATTAGTAGCGCTTATGCTAATTTAAAATTGTTGTACCCTCAAAAGGAGTACTTACCTGCCTATTAAAAAAAACTATATGTGACTCAGTTGTACTGTCACATTTTAGTTACGCGTGTGTAGTATAATGATCGATCGACAGTAGCATACTAAATAAGATACAAAAAGTGCAGAATGCATGTTTGAAATTGATCTACAACATTAAAAAATTTGAGCGTGTATCGCACAAACTCCTAACCATTCTTTACGTTAACTGCTTGTTTAGTTTAGAAGGTCATTTTAAATAAGAATTCGGTGTACCTCTTTACAAAATTGTTCTTTCGCACAGATGTTAATAATTTAAACATACAAAATAAGGGGCGCCTAACTCCTCTTTCTCACAAGAAGATCTTTTTCGTGGACGGTGTATAAAGTGTAACTACTCTAGTTTGCCTTGTAAGTTTAAGCGGTTATATTATCACTCTTTTAAGCATAGTATTAGAACTTACCTTCAAACTTTCCAGAAAAACATAACTAAGCCTCCAGTTTTGTGTAGATTTTTATAGAATTATTATAAAAAGGTTAATCTAAATGTATGTTGTATTTTTTTTTTGTTTTTGTCGCCTTATAAGCATCTAGTCATTCCTAACAGGTTTAAGTGCAAGAACAAGAGATGATTGTCATTTATCTTAACTTCTCCCTGAGGTTGTATTCTGATATATAATAAAGATTTTATTATTAGATATTTTTTGCCTTCAGGAGTAGGTATATTAAGAAACGAAATAATATGTTTAAAAATAAAACAGCATAAGTGTGGGTTTGATAAAAAGAAGTAGTACTGTTGTTAATGTAAATACTGTTGTAGATAAGAAATAAATGAAAAGATTGTTAGAAGAAGTTCTTTTTCTGATAATTGATAAATAGAATATTTACAAATAATACCTAAAACAATAGCACTATGTTTAAAATACAATATAATTCCAAAATTTCTTTTATATAATTATTTATTTCTCTATGCATTTCAATACATGCATCAGTATCAAGAGAAAATATAACTGAAATAACAAACAAATAGTTATGGTAACAAATCATTATGGTAAAACAGCAAACTTGATGTAAATTATAATTTTATATTTAAAATATCTGTTAAAGGTGAGTCTATAAGATCAACCTGTTCGTTCATTAAAGGTACTTTCTGTTTACGTTTATAAATTTCGAATGCTTTCAAAACATCTAATTTGCCTTTTTTATTACAAAAATGTAATAATTTAATGTCGTTTTGTGAAGCCATAAGGCTATTGATCTAATGAGCATATTTGGTTTGTGAATGTTTATGAGATAGCATAGTTTTGGTGTTTGTAGGTTCTTGTATAGAATAGTTTTGTAAACTTTGCCTCACATCTTTTTGAAACTTTGTTGTAGGATCTCTATTTAAAATTTCAAAATATTCGTTATTAATAAAATCATTAATTTCCTTCATATAACTATCTCATACAATAATTACTAAAGTATTACCTTTATTTGCTTCAACAGAAATTATATTATTTTTGTTAATTTTATTCTTAACTGATTTTAGTGAATAATTAGGATTTGTTGTTGTAAGTTTTGTTCTTTTTCAACGAAAGGTTTTTAAGTAAATCAGCAACTTGAAATTTGGCGTAACTATTCTGATTATTTCTAAGATGCGTTTTGCAGCTTAAAATGTCTTTAATTTTCTTAGTGACTTTGGGAAAAAGGCAAAACTTAAAACCTTTGTTAAGAAATTATAATTATTTGTTATTAAATCGAACATTTGACGAGTTTACGAACCTTGTGTAAAATTGTAGGAATTGTTCTGACTTATGTTTGTTCTATGTTGATGGTGTTGTTTAAAATTTTATTTTTTTGTGTGATGTATTTTTTATGTTTGATGTAGTTTCAATATTATGCAATTTATATAAAATTTCTTTTGGTCGTTTTAATTATCTTTTCACTTATCGAGTTTTTAGTTCCAGAAAACAGATTAACGTAAGCAGGCATCACCTTTTTCTTTAAGCATTCTTGGGCAATCCATACATTTTGTATAATATAATATATAATTCGATTTGTTCTTCTAACGAAGATTCTTTGATTAAATTTATATTCTTTAACATTACTTGGTGGAATTATATTTAATAGCACTAACGTTTTACACAAAAAAAAAACGGTTTACCTATGGGCAGTCCAATTTCGCCCATTTTAACTGATATCTTTATGGATAATTTAGTAGATCAATTTTTTGTGAATCAAATATTTCTGATAATATTGTATTTTGGTTTCATTATGTTGATGATATTTTAACATGTTTTGATAGTTCATCAGATTTCATTTCTTGAGTTTTTAATTAATATTAACAATTTAAATTCTAACATAAAATTTACACTAGAAAAAGACCAAATAGAGCCATTAATTTTCTAGATTTAAACATAAAAATTAATATATAGAATAAGTTTGAGCTCTACATATTCAGAAAACCTACACATACAGACATTACAGTTCGAAACGATTCATGTTACCATCAAACATATCAGTTAGCTACATATATATCATTAGTACATATATTAGTACATATGTAGATCAATGTCATTTCATTAAACCAAACAAATTTGAATAAAGAAATATCAATTATAAAACAAATTGCAGAAGCAAATGGTTACTTTTCAAATTTAATTGGCACTTTAGTTAAAAATCAAGAGTACAAATTATCTATTAAAAACATTTACCCAGATAGCGCAGAACCGACAGAAAATAAATACATGTCAAATTCATATTTTGGAAAAATATCAGAACAAGTAGCTCACATATTACAAAAGAACAAGAAGTGAAAAGAAGCTTTTAAAGCTAATACCAATGTTCTTAAACGTGTATTCAATGCGAAAGATTCAACTAACGACATTTTGAAGTCGGGTATTCATAAAATGAACTACACATTCCGTAATTCTATTTATGTTGGATAAACACTTAGGAACTTTGATATTAGATACAAAAAACCATATTAGACGTTACAAATATAAACACACAGACAAATCGAGTTGCGCCAAACATTTAATAGTAAATAATCACCTTATGACTTCACAAAACAACATTAAATTTTAACATTTTTGTAATAAAGAAGATAAATTAGATGTTTTGAAAGCATTCGAATTTATAAACATAGACAGAAAGTACGTTTAATGGACAAACAGTTGATCTTATGAACTAGCCTTTAACGGATATTTTAAATATATAATTATAGTTTACATCAAGTTTGTTGTTCTACTTTAATGATTTGTTACCAGAACCAAGTACTTGTTTGTTATTTTACTTACATATTTTCTCTTGATAATAATATATGTTGCATTGAAACGCGTAGAGAAATAAGTAATTATATAAAAGAAATTGTAGAATTATGTTAAATAATGTTTAAAATATTAGTCTATTATATTATGTAGTGGAAATTTTATGTGTTGTAGCTTATGAATTAGTTAGAATCCTTAATAGAATTGTGTATTATTACGTGGTTTAGCTTATTTGCTAAAATATGACTATGTGCTTGGGTGTAAGAAACTACTGGTCTAATGGGCATATTTGTCTCATAAAAATCGAAGTAAAAGTACAAATCAGAACATTCTATTAAGAATTCTTTAGAACTAATTAATAAACTAAAATGAAATTAAAATAGTTGAAAGAGTTTTTGATTCAAACCTACAACTCATACAAGGTTTTCGTAAAAGTATTTATGGAATGGATGAATGACCGTATTTATGTAACGACACTGCTTTTATAATGCTCTGAAGTTAGTATCTTGTGAATATAAGCAATTGTAGTGATTATTATTGAAATCTTAACTTGAAACTGTCATTCTAGCACCGAATTAGTCATTTTCCAAGAAACATTGTAAATAATTAATTTTAAATTCTCTATTACAGTACAAATAAGTGTTTTAATATTATTTAGTCAAACAATAGTGATCTGAATGTATGTTGCAAATAATTTTTTTATAAAATGGAAGCAAGTATAAACACAGTGTCTCAAGATGCAGATTCTGATATGGAATGTTCAGATAATGATTGTTTAGATGAATATGATTATTATAATGCAACTGAAGACAACGATATTGAGCAAGTAGATCCTAGTAAAACAGATCCTGAATATTTTGAACATGAGTGTCTTACAGAAGAACAAGTTGAACGGTTACTTAATGAAACTGTTGAAATATTAAGCAATAATCTTCAAATCACTCCTTCTCTAGCCAAAGTATGTACAGATAAAAAAGTGATTTAAATTTTGTCTTATAATAATTTAAGGTGTTATTACATTCACATGGATGGGCAGTAGCAATTATTGTGTCGAAATATAGAGGTAATGCTGATAGTTTACTTATTAGTTCTAAAGTTAAGCCTTCAACGACACCTTCTACAAGTAATACATGTTCACGTTATATGATTTGTCCAGTATGTGTAACTCCACAAATTAGCGAAAGATTTTTTAGCTTATCTTGTTTACATCTATTTTGTAAAGATTGTTGGACAACACATTTTGAAGTTCAGATAAGTCAGGTAAGCATTACACGTTGATAATTGCACAATTTTTTGTCATAATTGGTATTGCATAATTTTAGGAAATTTTGAGTAGGTTAATTATTTTGTCAATTTTCAAATTTTTTTTTAAGGGCATTTCAACGGCCGTTAGTTGTATGGCACGTGATTGTGAAGTATTAGCACCTGAAGACTTTGTACTTAAACATTTATCACGTTCAAATATGAGAGAAAAATACCAACAATATACATTTCAAGATTATGTAAAGTCACATCCTGAACTACGTTTTTGTCCAGGGCCAAATTGTCAAGTGATTATACGAAGTAGGGAGCCAAAAGCAAAACGGTCCACTTGCTGTCAATGTAAAACTATTTTCTGTTTTAAGTAAGTAGATTTTTCTATGGTATTTTACATTTAGTCGCTTTTTTGTGGTTAGCAGGCTATTTTAAAATGTCCCTAGTTTTTGATAATGCTCAATATGGCTTAATGGCTAATTGATTGATTATCTAAGTACGATTGTATGATTGTACATAATTGATGTCATTTTATTGTAGGTTAAAAGTATTAAATGCAGGTGTGTCGTTAGGCTATTTTAGGGTGGACCCACCTTAAAATATTAAGTTAATTATGATGAAAAAATGCGCATTTCTTTGAAATTAAAAAATAAAAAAACTAACAGACAAAATGTTTCATGTGATAGTAATCAGGGAATCACTCCAGTACTTTAGTACTCGGATTTAAAAGAACTTAAATTCTACAAATACTCCAAAGTTGAAACGTGTGAAGCAAAAAATCGTGCTTTTTTAAGATTTTGTAGAATGTATGCTTGGTATCATAAAGTAAAATACTATATTATCAAGATCTACTAGTAAACTGTAAAGTAGCGTTCGTTTATTTTACAACTGTTCATGTAATATTGAGCAACATGTTACTTGTTCGTTTAAACCGTTTATTTAAATAAAAAAATAAAACTGCCTCGATCTTTTAAAATTATTTATTAATTAACTTCATGTATATTAAGTTACATGTGTAATCTTTCTCACATCTCTTCAATTAGTTCATCGTCCGGCCCAAGTTCCAATTTCTTTAGATTGGCTTATTTACATATACATAAATTATGATTATTATAAAGATAATTATAATAAGTGGTAGAATAATTATAGATTTTTGAATTATTATTTGAATTGTTAATCATTTTGGAAGAAATCCTAAAAATCGAAACCTTTCTTTGTGTCTTTTCTTGTGCTACCTGATCGTAACGTGAATGTCATTTTGTTTTAAACTTAAATAAAGAAATGTAAAGTAGGATTGGATGTAAAGAAATTTTCCTGAATACATTCTGTTTAGAATCCCATTACCGTGTTTACTTAACGTTAATCCGTTAGCTTGCGGAAGCTTCAACTGAAGCAACACCCAATTATCCAACATTGTGTGCAAGCCTCAATAGAAGACATTGTGTTTATTCGATTACTAACATGAATCTGAGCGACTTCCAAAAATAGAACTAATCCTTACATCTTCTAGAAAGTGGATGTAGAAAAAAAAAACTAATAAAATATAACCCTCTATAAGTAATTTCAATAAAAATAAGAATTACTCTGACGTCAGTGGTGCACATCACAACTAGCACATTTGCCCCGCTTTATGTTGTAGAACACTGCACTTTCTCATTTCTAAACCATTGTTTTAATCTGTATTTTGTAGTATAAGTTTTTTTTGTACGTCACTGCTTATAAGAAATTGAAATAAATTTAAATCTTTTTATTTCTTAAAAGATTCCTGTTCTGTTGACATTTGGCAAATTTTGCAACACCAATTCTAAGAATAATAGTAATGCAAGAATACATTCTTATTTGGTGTAGTTTTACCGTTGTTCTTCTTTTATTTGAGTTGTGAGTGCGTCGTTTAAAATTTTGTTTGTAATACTTTATACGTGTTTCGAATAAAATCAAGACAATTTATTCGGTAAGTACTTTCAAAATAATTTTGCAATGTACAGGGTGTCCTATTTTCGATGTAATTGGGGGATTTTAGGTATTTCTCAAATAGAGTAAAATCATGGTCGGGACTCTTGGACCGATTTTTGAAACAAATTTAATAATCTAAAGAACATTTCGATATCTCGACTCGTTTGGGAAATATAGGGTGTTTTTCGTTTTATGCCGTTTTCTTTAAAATCCCGTAACTTTTTTGTTTGTGAATATTTAAAATTTTGGTAAAAACATCTTTTGTGCCTTTTTTTATGTGCAATTTAGTGGCGTACTCGATTTTTTTCTAACTTAATCTGTTTCCGAGTTACAGACCAAAGTTGCATTTTTTTAAATGGTAACCATAGTTGGCTATGACTCCATTAATTAGAGATTTCTTTCAGCTTTCTGAAAATATATAGTTTCATATATTTATCTCGGTAAATAAGAAAATTATAAACGATTTTTTGAAAAATACCTCTTGATCAAGTCATCTATGAACCTTTGTTTACTGCACGCATTCGTTGCTAGTTAGTTGACATTTCACGCAGTTGTTTCATATGAATAAATGGTGGAAACGTAAATGTGATTAGATTTATTGTTTCAAAACTTTGCTTAAATAATTAATTATTCCAGTTAATAACTTTTTTGTGATGACTGTCAATAATACGAAGTATGAAAATTTTGAAAAGTTAGATATGATTGGCATATACTATCAGTGTAATTGTAATGCAGACCAAGCTGCAGAGGCATATTTTAATAGGTAGGTTGTGCGTTTAATACTTTAATAATGCGAGTATTTATAAAAACGCAAAATAATAAAGCTACTTTATTGAAGATTCCCTGAACGAAGACATCCCAACAAGAATATATTCGCCAGATTAAAAGAACATCTATTAACTTATGGATCTTTTGAGAAGCCTAGTATCAAAAATTATGTAAAAATGAACCAACAAGACGACGAAATAACTGTTTTAGCAAGAGTTGAAGAAAATCCTAATACCTCCTGCCGACAAATAGAAACAGAAGTTGGCGTATCTAAATCAAGAGTACAAAAAATCTTAAAAAAATATAATTATACTCCGTACAAAAAAAGAGTAATTCAGCACCTTAATGATGGTGACAGAACGGCGAATTATTTTTTGTAATTGGTATTTAGAACAGATTAGACAAAATAGGAATTTTGGGCGCAATATCATTTGGTCTGATGAGAGTCATATTACGAGTGCAGAAATTTTTAATCGCAACAACAATCGATATTGGTCAAAAAATAACAATTTTGTAACATTAGCACGCCAAAATCAAGGTAGATTTGGTTTTAATGTATCATGTTTTATTTTGGGGGGTAGATTTGTTTACCACATTTTTAACGGCAACCTTGACGGCGAGAGGTATATGGAAATATTAAACATTTGTCTTCCACAACTGCTAGATGAAATTCTATTAGCGCAGAGGGTAAATGTTTATTTTCAACAAGATGGTGCGCCTTGTCATAATACTGTTTTAGTCCGAGATTACTTAAACCGAAACTTTAACAATCAATGGATTGCCAATAACGGACCTATTCAGTGGCCAGCAAGATCTCCAGATCTTTCAATACTGGATTTCTTTTTGTGGGGATTTTTAAAAAATAAAATATATCATACTCGCCACGAAACATACGAACAATTGGTCAATTCAACCAGGGCAGCATTTGAAGATTTAAGGCATACATCTATTCATTTCATTAAGGCAATTGAGTGTATTTCGCGCCGATATGAAGTTTGTTTACATCATAATAGACATCAGTTTGAACAATAACTAAAATAAGAAAAAACTGTTATAAAATAAAAATGTTGTTATTTTTTCTAAATCAATAAGTTTTTAATATGGCATAAAATACTATGAGGACATTTTTATCTAGTTTTAAAATAAGTTCTGCGCACAGTAATATACTTCCTTTTGAATATATGAAATTATACTATACATAAGTGATTTGATCAAGAGGTGTTTTTCAAAAAATCGTTTATAATTTTCTTATTTACCGAGATAAATAGGTATATGAAACTATATATTTTCAGAAAGCTGAAAGAAATCTCTAATTAATGGAGTCATAGCCAACTATGGTTACCATTTAAAAAAATGCAACTTTGGTCTGTAACTCGGAAACAGATTAAGTTAGAAAAAAATCGAGTACGCCACTAAATTGCACATAAAAAAAGGCACAAAAGATGTTTTTACCAAAATTTTAAATATTCACAAACAAAAAAGTTACGGGATTTTAAAGAAAACGGCATAAAACGAAAAACACCCTATATTTTCCAAACGAGTCGAGATATTGAAATGTTCTTTAGATTATTAAATTTGTTTCAAAAATCGGTCCAAGGGTCCCGACCATGATTTTACTCTATCTATTTGGGAAATACCTAAAACCCCCCAATTACATCGAAAATAGGACACCCTGTACATACAGGTTGTTATTTTTTTCAAATTTTGACAAGAATTTAATTGTCTATTGTTTGATTTATACCAGGTTCTCAAATAAATTGTGTAAATTGGCAGCGTATAAGTTTTATTTCGAACAAAAACAAGACATTTTTCTAGGTAATTTCAAAATAATTTTACAATGTACCAATCATAATTTTTTTTTAAATTTGATACGAATTTAACTGTTTTTTCGTTTGATTTCTACGCAGGTTCTCAAATAAATTGTGTAAATTTTGTCAAATTATCACTGATTTCGAATAAAAACAGGATCAAAGCACTCTAATTTTTACGTTTTATTACAAATAGGTGCTTTAGTTTAGTGGTTTTGGATTCTTTTTGGGTCGATATACGAATTGGCGTATCAAACGGAGGAGGATAGTGATAGTGCCGATTAATTTTCTGATAGCGAATTCGATAAAGACACGTGGAGGAAAACATCCACGCTAGAGGAGAGAGCCCTACAGCCAGGGCCAAGTGGGCTCACTTAATTGCAGCCTGTACCTCTTAGGCGGTCCCGAGAATATCATGATTCCAGTGAAGAGGAAGCGTCAGGTGTCAACGAAGGTGCCGACGAAGACGGCGACGTGCAATCAATTCAGCACGATATATGGGTTGAGGATGGGGACATTCAGGAACCATTTTCCTTTTGAACATGCTCATGGTCCTAAATGTGGAATTCTGACTGCATAAGAACCGGTAGAGTTTTACGAATGTTTTGTTGATGACAATTTTGCAGAACTCATTGATGCGGAGCAGAAAATTACCGAAAAAAGGACAAGTGAGAAGACTACGGGGTCAACAGATTTATATTGGGTGGACACAACAGCCAACGAGCTAAAAATTTTGTTGCTAAAAGAGGTTATTCAGAAACCCACATACGCAACGTATTTCTCTAGAAAACGGCTTGTGGATACGTCACTTTTTTATGAAACGATGACGGAGAACATTGCTATTGCGATTTCTACATTTTGGCAATAATGATCAATTTGATCCAAATGTAGATGACGTCAAACTATACAAAATTCTTCCTATTTTACAGTATCTTGTGGCGAAATTTCAAGAATATTATATTCTAGGGAAAGATGTGTCCATTGACGAATCTCTTTTGTTGTGGAAGGGCCGCCTTAGTTGGAAAGTGTACATTTAAAAAAAAAGGGCACAGTTTGGAATGCAATCTTACCGACTGTGTGAGGCAAAATCCGGATATGTGTGGAATATAATCATATATACCGGAAAAAATACTGATCTGGCCACAGAAGTACGGAATATATCCGCATGCACGAAACCAACTAGGGTCGTCCTTTCCTTGGCGAAGAGGCTACTTGGTGGGGGACACCGAATCGTTTTCGACAATTACTATGGTTCACCGGAATTGTTCAACATCTTGTGCTCTTTTCAAACGGATGGTTTGGGAACTACCAGAGTAAACAGGAAAGGGTTACCCAACTGAAGAAAGGAGAGACCGTGTCTGCATTTTGTGGCGGTATGATGTACTTACGCTGGATGGATAACCAATACGTCAATATGCTCAGCACCACCCATACCAACAACTTTGTTGAAATTGGGAACCAGTTCAGAAGGAAACCAAAAGTTGTAGTTGACTACAACACTGGTATGATTGGTGTTGATTTATCCGATCAGTACATGATCACTGTAGCGTAAGAGGTTAAAGAAGTACTTTCAAAAGATGTTTCGCCAATTGTTGAATGTGGCCATGTTCAATTGTTATTCACAACAATCGTGGCGGGAAGTGGACTATCGGTTAAAAGTAATTTATAGTTACGTTAGAAAAATATGATGATGCGATAAAAAACCGACCAGATCAACTGTAAATTCAAATGTACTAGCGCGACTGACGGCAAGACATTTTCCTTCTTATCTGCCTAGTGTAGACGGCAAGCGAAACCATGCGCAGAAACGGTGCACTTGCGTACAAAAGTGCGGAAACAAACTCAAATACATTGCCGCGAATGTGATTTTGCATTATGTGTCGATTCGTGTTTTACGAATTTCCCTACCCTCCTGAACTATTGAACCATATCCTCCAGAACTATTGAACAATTGCAATGTTTAGTGATTAGAGTATTTCGAAATTTTATTAGGTATAGATTTTTTAAAGTTTTATGACATTGCCAATAGAGTGTTTAGTGCATTTCGCGTCTTTATTAGGTCTAGATTTTTTAGTTTAGTGACATTTGTGTAATACATGTATACAGTACTAGTTTATTATTATTATTATTCCTTTATTTCTCATCTCTTAAGTATAAATAGTTTACAATACATTATATATAATAATACAGTATTTCATTAGTAATTACATTTCCGGCGTTATAATGCAATATTTATTTGTTTTCATATAGATTAGAGTGTGTGCATACTATTTAACTTAAAGTGGATTTTACGACTTAGGTAAGTATGGTTTGTAGTTAGAACAAGTTCCTTACCATGTTCTCTTCAATACTTAGTTTGTTTAACAATTCTTTCAAATTCTTTGGAATTTCATCAGTTGTTCCTACTATGATTGGGACAATAGTAACTTTTTCCTCTTTCCATATATTTTTTATTTCTTCAGCTAGTTGTCCATATTTCTTGATTTTCTCATTATATTTATTTTCAAGATTTGCAGCAGCTGGTATTGCTATATCTATTAGAAAAGTCACTTTTGTAGATTTATTTTGCCATGCTATGGCAGGTTTATTATGGCGGACGGTTCTGTGTGTAATTGTGTAATTTGTGTATCTCAGTAGAGCTTTCCTTTGTGGTTATCTATAATTGTTGTTGGTTCTTGTTCTTCTAGGTCACTAATTCTTTGCGCTATTATTTGGTGAATAACTTTACCGATATTATTGTGCCGTTCTATGTATGCTGTTTTAGCTAATACTTCACATCTGCAGTTTTCCATGTTAATGATTAATTCATTTGATTGACACCACTTTGCAAATCGTTTAATTACTACATGAACGTCATTAATTGATAACTTGCACCTGTCGTTATGAAAGATATGTCGCCCGCATACATACATATTTTGTAGTCAGTAAAATAATCGGGAAGGTCGTTTATATAAAGAAGAAAAATCAACAGGCCAAGAACACTTCCTTGTGGTGTTCCTGTGTCTGTGTTATATAAATTTGAATTTTGATCTTCGACATTAACAAAGAACTGCCTTTCTTTAAGATACGATGTTATTCATTCGTTTGCATTCCACATATTCCTAGTTGATACAGTTTAGATGAAATAAATGAGAGATTCAAGGTATTAAATGCATGTGACAAATCAAAGAAAATACCAAACGCTTTTATACCCGCATCCAGTTTATCAACTACAAATTGTAAAAAACTAATACGGGCTGTTTCAGTTGATCGGTTAGCTCGAAATCCATTTTGACAATCAGATAATAGATTGGCGTCGTTTAAGTAAGTTACTAATCGCTTACTAAGGATACTTTCGATTATTTTGGATATTACACTCAAGATCGCTATAGGTCTATAGTTTTCAACAGTGTGTACATTACTTTTTTTATAAACAGGAACTAGTTTCGCTAACTCTAGTTGATGGGGATATGTGCCATGTAAATAGAAGTCATTAATAGCTTCTGATAAGATGGAGGAAATAATATCACTACAGGATTTAATTAGTCTAGTTAGAATTTCATCAAATTTTATTTTTCAACGAAATTATGGTGTTGTAAATTTCAAGTGTTGTAGTGGGATATCGAAACATAGATTTATTGGTGTCACAAATTGACACCGTACACTGAGTGATGGCTTTATTTGCAAAATTGAGAGCTATATAGGAAGTGTACCTTTTTTTTTCAAAAGAAATTTTGACATTCAATTATTTTTTCAACAATTTATACTGATTTTTGATGTTCTCATTGTTGCTATGTTTACGGAGAAAATTTAATTGTTTTAATTTATCTAAACCGTTTATGACTTCATGACTAGGTATAAACGTTTTTTTTTATTTAACGGAGACTTGGGTTTTGAATTTTTTGGAAAGGAACAGTTACAAGAAAAACCAATGTCAAAATTTTTGAATATCTTCACACAATCATGTATATTACTGATATAGTCAATCGCATTAGCAGTGTTATTGACAGACGCACCTAAAATCTAGTCGGTCCATTAAGATAAAACTGCAGATTAAAAAAATTTACCATGTCACAAATATTGTCATATGCAGTTATCTCTTAAGGGCATTAATATTAAAATCTCCTACTAAAATGGTGCACTCGAATTTCCTAGTGATATCATTCATCAGTTTGGGTAATAAAAATAGAAACGTGTCCAAATCCCCGACAGGAGAACGATATATGCACACTATACATAACACAGCAAACGAGATTGCCGAACATTCAAAATCCAATTCCACTGAGAAATGTGAAATAAATTTGAGATTTGAGGATCTTTCAATTAATGAACTTTTTACAAAAATTGCGCTATCACCATGTGTGTGTAGTCGTTTAATATAGTATAATCTATCTTATCACTAGATAATCAATGCTCAGTTAAACATACAAAGTCGATTTTGGTTACATAGAGAAATGTATTTAATAAATTAATTTTATTTGAAATGCATTGTATGTTCAGGTGCATCAACAAATAATCTACAAGTCTGGGATCCAAACAGGATTTAATTGAGTTTTGAGCATTGAGATGCACGCGATTAGGTTTTAAATTTATACTATAAGGCCAGTATTGTTGGTTTTTAATAAAAAATTTGCGTCATTTTCTATTGCATTTGCGCTTGTTTATAAAGATAAAGATGATAAAGGATGGTTATTAATATCTGAAAATGGTTTAACCATGTCGATGTTGCTGGAATCACCACATTCTAAGTCAGAATTAATAATATTTATATAAACAAGATTCTTGTTATCAACTTTTTGCGTAATGAAATACTCAATATAGAAAATTAATTTTGTTTTTCCAGAGTTAGAAAAGTGTAAAGGTAAACCATGATTGGTGTAGTCATATTTGTCAATTGTAGCATTAATTTCTAAAATATCTACTTTATACATAAACTGTTTAAAATGATTTACGATAACTCTTAGAGTATTGTTGATATTCACAATTTTGTTATTAAGATGCGACTTATCGTAACGTAACGGAACGTCTGATATCAAAATTTGTATGGCTACAGGAATCTATTACATTTTCAGGTTCATTAAAAGGGAATTTGTTATAAGAATCATTCGTTCCTGCGATTATTAATACAAAGTCATTATAATCAAAATTATTATAAGTATTTGTTATGAACGAATAAGTTCAAAGGTAAATATGTAATTACAAATTATTATTAATTTTATTAAATACATAAATAAAAAGTTTACCTCGAGTATGATTTGAACCTACGACCTGTACTTTGCTAGAGTACCGCGCTAACCAACTACTCCATCAAGCTTCAAGCCCCAATCGTAAATTTTGTGTTTATGTATGTAGAACTGATGTAAATTCTAACAAAAACTTATAATAATTTAATATTAGCGTTGACTGAACGAATGTGGTAAAGACTCGCAAGAACATGTTAAAAAGCGTACCGTATTACTATCTCACTTTTGTGGCTCCCTGTACCCCGCTGCCAACAAACTTCACCCTTGAATAGTAGCGACACGGTTGTTTGTAACGCAAACTAAAGATAAGACCGGTTAAAGTAATGCTTGGAAAGAATTCTAATAACATTCGGTAACAAATTCGTTTAGTTTAGATATCGTTGACTGATATAACATTTTTTTTAGTTAAAGGTATGTAATTTGAAACTTGAAAAATAATACTCATGGGAATAAATATATAAAAATTGATGCGAACTAAACAAATTTTACGCATAGACGTGCTGTTCCGAAGGGTAAAAGAATAAAGAATTACAATTTTTAGTTCAAATGAGATAAACACATTTTTCATTTTATCCTGGTCTTACACGCATGCATTTCAGTATTTCTTTGCTACCCAGATATAAAGAGAAAGAAAATAAATAATGTAATACAATCCAAATATACAAAATAGGAACGGCACCTCTTCTTTTGGTTATTTAATAAATTTAAAAGCAAAATATATTTTTTCTACAATCACGTTGGAATTTCTAATTTAATTTTACTTTACCTTTGGAATTGTAAGCCTTTACTTCCCTTTTTATTTGTTAAGCAGTTAATTAAATCATCTATTTCATCACCTATGATTAATTTTATGATATTGCATTAAAAAATCTATTTAAACATAAAAAAGTCAATGTAAATGAAAAGATCGATTTAAATTAAAAAAATCAATTTAAATCAAAAAAATCGAGTGTTGATTTTATTTAAAAAACATCGATTTTTTCATACCCTGCAACGTATTATCTACTATCAACAAATTCAATTCAATTATATAGAGAAATAAGTAATTCAATCCGCAAAGTGTATTAATTATGATATTATCCAAGCAGGCATATTTTATAATTGTCATCTAAAGTTTAATCAAATGCAGAATGTCAATATTATTTCTATAGACAGTTTTGAAAATGAGCTAAGAAAGATAATTACAAGGATTTCATTATTAATGATTATAATAAATAATTTAATAAATTTTGTTAGATTTCATTTTAGTAATAATTATATTTCCACTTTTACTTTACTGCAATCGTGCGGTAAAGTGACAGTTTACCGCACTAGTGCGGTAAAGTAAGCCATTACGATGTGTCACTAAATGTCGTAAAACTTAACATTACATGTTGATAGTAGATAAAACATCTTTTTTTATGTCAATATGTAAAAATTAAATCATTTCAAACTTATCAGTCAACGGTTAATCATACTAATTTATTAACACATTACTTAAACAAAACCTTATATGGCAAAACTTTTTGGTAAAATGAGGGTAGTTATCTTTATGATAAAATTCTGACTTTTCGATGTGGCTTGACACTAGTGGACGCTGCCTTACTTATTTTTACATACTTTTCCGATTCCCATTTTAAGGTTCTATGTACCTTCATTTTTATAAATAAATTTAAAACATATTGCTGATGAGGTATACATAGCACAGGAGTATCTGACGAAAACCAATTGGAGCACTGTTGTAACATCGTTTTTAAATCAGTCTCTATATTTTTGCTAACATTCATGCCGCACTTATGAATATCAAACGATGTATTAAACGTCTGTAAAAGACATGATGTAATATTAGCAAATTCATCCGAAGGTTTCTTTAAAAATTGTATTGTATGTCCACTGAAATAATCTTTGTACATTAAGAATGATTCATTTTTGTTTATGAAGTCATTCTCACTTTTAGTGAGGGCATTAGCACAAATTTCACAATTGAACCTTTTTTGAACACTATATGCCAAATAACCCGCCACGTATATATTTGAACAAGATTCTAAGGTACTTACGGCAACATTACTTAGATCGTCCCGTTTTTTACCACCTTCATAAAATGGATCTCCTTTTGACTCTTCGAAGTCTTCATTGTTATCATTATTATTAGCAATAATCGAAACACATGAAGAAGTGCTTTGAACTGGTTGATATAACGAATTCGAAACCTCAAGTTGTTCTATCTCTGTATTCAAAATGTCATTTTCATCATCAATTTCACAATTGCCGCTATCTACAGCCATTTGTAGCCTTATGTTAATATTTTGTTGAATTGCTACGCGGCACTGCTGAACTGTGGGGGTAGGATTAAACCCTCCTCTGTTTCTAATAACCGAAAAAAAATTTTCTAGTTGACCCTGATTTAAAAAACCAGTTATCAAATATTTTATATTTATATCTTGAAGATGACTCCACAATAAAAGAACTGACTTTATTGTCCACAAAAATCCGTCTAAGCAGTAGATGTTGTTCCGTTTCTTGTTCGTCACTTCTTCGAACACTTCTATGGTTTTAAAAAACTGTAATCCATCTTGCTATATCTTTTCCGTTCTACTATCGTAAATGGGCAACGGACGCCTACATGGGTTAGGATCCCGCAAAACCCTATTATTCAGTGCATCAAAAATGTTATTAATAGTTTCGGTAAACTGCAGTAGCTAAAGATGTGGAACTAATCAATTCTTTAGTTGACGTAGCTGTTTTAATTGCTGCAGAAACGGTGTGAGAAAAAATTTGTGCCGCGTACTTAACCCTCATCTTCTGAAAATTTGTGGGCGTAAGGTGATATGAAGTTATTTTAACCATGGTCTTAGTAGTACAACTCCGTTGATCGATCTCATAGGTTCTTGTTATATCGGTCCATGTGATAGGTTTATTGTTAACAACAAATCGAAGTCTTCTATTCATGAAATTATTCCTCAAACTTTTTAGTAAGTGGGGCACGTCGAATAAAGTAAATAATGTTTGTCCATCAACATCTATCACGGGATGTTCTTTAGTGGCGTTTAGTAAATTGTATGCATGATGATTATTCGATCCTTGATTGCGTACTAAAGCCATTGGTTTAAATGTCAATTGTGCCAATTTCTTAACAACAAGTTTAATAAGTTGTTGTTATGAATTGTTGTTGACAGGTCCCGCAGAAACAAAATAACAAAAAGGTATTCTCCAATTATGCAGCAGCCCACGAATATAAAACACTAACGCAGTATTTGCTAATTTACTATTTCTACCCAAAGATGCCAAATCATGGTAGCCTTCGACAAAATCATCAGATTTGTTGAACTCCAATTGTCGTTTCAACGAAATCTCATCAAAAAGCACCACACACATTTTCTCTCTCTCCTCCATAGTTTTTGCTTTTAAGTAAAGCTTTTTGGTTAAACTGTTGTTACATCCGGTTCTTAAATTGATAACTTTTAACCAAGATTGAATTGTTCTAATTGCTGGTAATATCAGTTTAAGATTATACAACATAAATTTATAAGCTGATGGAGATTTGTAGTGTAAAGAGAGACTTAATTGTTTTTCGGCGTTTGTCCACTTGGTGCCTTTCTTACGAAATAACTGCATATTTACGAATACTCTTAAATATGAGCTTTTACCTATTAATAAAGTATTAAGCACCGCACCTACACTGAAACAATTCTTTTTATGTAATCTATACGTTTGCGAGAATTTGGCTTTGTATTTTTTTCTCTGTTGGTTTAAGTTACTTGACAATATTTTACACTTTCTTTTAAATAATGCTTCGGTAGGAGATTCCATTTCTAAAATTCGATCACTTAATTTTGAAGGTGAACTATCCGTGCTGGAATTAGTAATTGTAACTCTTGGTAGATGTTTAAGGAAACGTAATTTATTTAAATCGTTTGTTAAATCTTCGTCATCTGTACTACAACGAGAGCGTTTCCTTACGTATGTTTTAATGGGCTGAGGGACGTCGCTGCTCGACGCTTTAACAATGTCATCGTTTTCACGTTTTTTTGTAAATATATTAGGGGCTGCATTTTTTCTTAACAACTTTCGTTTATTGTTTTTAATAATATCATCCGGATTAAAGTGTTTTTCACAAATTAGTTTATTTTTAAGGTCATTATCGTCCATAAGCGCTATTTTGATATTTCCACAATTTTTTTTCCACTGCTCAACTATTTCACAGTTTTTTAAAGGAAATTTAAAGAAACTAGTGTTTTTATAAACTCTATTACTTTTAAAACAGTTGTTGTACACACAAATATGGTTCGCGGTAGTATTCATTTTATCGGCACAAATATACACGAATATACGACGTTAACACTACAACTGCCAACAATGAACTGAAATCTCGGATCCAAATATACGGTGTCGACTCCTATATCTCGAATCCAGCAGTGTATACGATTTTTAACATGGGTTCGGCGAGTCTTCACCATTCGTTCAGTCAACGATATTAGTCAAGTTGCTTTGGTATGTGTGAATCCTTGCGATATTGCATCTTCATTTCCCCCCCTGACCTCTATTGACGGATCGGTAGCTGCTGATTCTGTAGACAAAGCCAACGTTTTTGTGGATTTGTTTGCATCAAACTCGTGTCTCAATGATTCTGGAAAAGATGTGCCTCTAGTCAACTCTTCTTCATACGATATGAAACCAATTCATTTTCGGTACAAGCTCTTGGAATCGATCATCAGTAGGCATGATCTCAATAAGGCGACTGGCCCAGACGGTATCCCAGCTATTGTCTTAAAGAAATGTTCCCCCGAACTAGTACCAGTCCTATCTAAGCTCTATATGATCTCTATGTCTTCTGGGAATTCCTTCATCATGGAAGTTAGCAAATGTTCAACCTATTCCCGAGAAAGGTGATAAGACCGATCCCTCAAATTACCGACCAATTGCCATCACTTCCATTTTGTCTAAAATCATGGAAAAAGCCATCAGTCGGCAACTGCTCACGTTCCTTGAAACTAACAAACTCCTTAGTGACCACCAATATGGGTTTAGGCAAAGTCGTTCAACAGGCGATCTTCTTTCATATGTGACCCAAGTTTGGAACAATACAGTAGAGCAGTCCGGTGAAACAGTTGTCGCTTTAGATATCTCAAAGGCATTTGACCAAGTTTGGCATAAGTGTTTACTTGCCAAACTCACCTCGTTTGGCTTAAATGATACGCTCATCAACTGGGTTTCTAGTTTCCTTGATAAAAGACGAATACGTATAGTAGTTGATGGCTTTTTTTCAAAAGAAGTTAGCATTAACGCAGGCGTACCACAGGGATCCGTTATAGCGCTTACACTTTTTCTACTGTACATAAATGACCTTATTTCTTCAACAACTAACCCCATCCATTGCTTTGCTGACGATAGCACTCTTCACTGTAGTTCATCTCAGTCTACTCATAGTGATAATCCACCTTCTATGTCAAATCAAGAAATTAAAGCTGAAATGGCAAATTCAATCAACAAAGACATTCAACGTATTCTCGAATGGGGAAGCAATAATCTAGTTAAATTTAATGCTAACAAAACTCAGTGTGGCTTTATGTCCGCCAAAAAAGATCGATCATTTCTTGTTGTAAGTATGAATGGCTCAGTTCTTAAGTTTTCAGACTCTATTACTCTGTTGGGTATGACTGTATCTTCAAATCTCTCATGGGTTGACCATCTTCTGTGAGCTACCAAAACAGCTGCTCGTAAAATAGGCTTTTTGTACAGATCTAAGCAGTACTTTACCTCTCGACAACTCATTCTGCTGTATAAGGCCCAAATTCGGCCTCATCTGGAATATAATTCTCACCTTTGGGTTAGTGCTCCCCAATACGCTCTCGATATCGTTGATCGTATTCAAAAGAGAGCGATTAGGCTTATAAATGACCCGTCCTTAACTTCTCACATACAGTCCCTTGAGCATAGAAGGATGGTTTCAGTTCTTTCTTTGTATTATCGTTATTACAACGGCTATTGCGCTGCTGAATTATATTCTTTGATACCATCTCGGGCTATCTTTGCGAGAAACACTCGGTTCGCTTATTCACATCATCAGTATGCAGTACAAATCTCCACTTGTCGTACCAAACGGGCGCAATCCACATTTTTCTACACGGCTTCTAAACTCTGGAATGATGTCCCTAGTTCCTGTTTTCCTCTCACTTATGATATGAGAAAATTTAAGGTAGCTGTTCATAGGCATCTATCAGCAATTCATTATCCCTCTATCCATCCTCCTAAGTGTTCCTGAGTGCTTTAGCACGATAGGCCTAATTTAGCCTGTTCAGGTCCACAATAAAAAAAAAGGCTCACATTCCATTAATATAAGTAATTTGGTTGTAATCTCATTATATTTAGAATTTACATCAGTTCTATACATAAAGACAAAATTTACATCGATTGGGGCTTGAATCTCGATAACGCAGTTGGTTAGCGCGGTACTCTAGCAAATTACAGGTCGTAGGTTCAAATCCTACTCGAGGTAAACTTTTTATTTATGTATTTGAAAATTAATAATAATTTTTAATTAGATAGAACGTAGATCCCAGGTATTATTAAAGAGGATTAAATTTCCTTTAAAATGAGTTTCAAAATGTATGTTTGTCCGTATGTGTTACAGCGATAGCGCCCACAAAGATAATCCGATCGTCATGAAATTTGGTACCCAGGTTCGGATCCATGAGTAGACGGAATGAGCGAAATCTGTCCAGTAATAATGGAATTCCAGATTTCGACTATTACAGAGTGTATAAATACGAACGGCTATTCGTAGCAAACTACTACGTACGTAGGCAACTAAGTGAACCATCCTAGAATTGAATATCTACCAAGTATTTCGTTTGTTCGTGAACTCCTCCGGTAGCGCAGTGGCAGCGCGTTTGGTTGGTGTCCCGGCGTCTCGGGTTCAAGACGCATAAAGTACGAGGTTTTTTTATCTTATCTTATTAGACGTGCTAAGGCATTTCTGGCCATTTCAAACGATTTTTGAAAAAAAATGTTGGCCCTTTGGTCAAAATTTTTCGAATTTTTTTTTAATTTTTACACGTTTTGAGCCATTTCTGGCAATTTCAAATGATTTTAGAAAAAAAAAGATTTTTGGTCCTTGGATCAAAAATTTTCGAAATTTTTTTTTTCATTTTTACACGTTTTGATCCATTTTTGATCATTTGAGACAATTTTTGGAAAAAAAATTGACCCTTTGGCAAAAAAAATACGAATTCTTTTGCATTTTTACACATTTTGAGCCATTTCTGGCCATTTCAGATGACTTTTGGAAAAAAAAAATTTTTGACATGAAAAAGTACATTTTTAGTAGCAAAAAAACAGTACACTAGTTATAAAACCCATGAAATTCTTTCAATTTTACTTGTCCTTGTTTAAATTATCAATTACATTGTATCGTGAGGTCGAGTGGCACACATGAGATTTTTTTACCATCATGTACGCATTGAATTGTCTACGGTTCAATGCACGTACCTCATAGGATATGAAAAATTAAACATTAAAGTGTGTTTTTATTAATAAAACATTTAATTTTTTTAATTCGTTAAAAATTTTTTTCCCTAAAGGCGCCACGCGTCATACTGCTATTAAATAAATTGTTCAGGTAAAAAAAAAATTGTAAAAATGTAAACAATGCAAACAAATATTTGAAAAAATTCAGATTGATTATTTAGTAAGGATGGTGACATCTGTATAAACTTTTAGGATTAGAAACCTTCGTGGTTATTACTAAGAAAATGGTTTGTTACTATACCGGTACAGCTTCTAGCACCCATTCCCATGTATTTAGCGGATTATAAACTTGGATGTATTTAACCATCATAAGGTACAGAACAGTAATTGTTCGTTTATCACCGGTTGACTAAAGTATAGAGATGAACGAAACCAATACGTAGTTGTACCTTTGCTTATATTATTTTGAACTGTCTGTAATTTTTGTGAATATTGTATTACGATTATCACTTTGATTTTATTGTTTATTTTCTGTGTATTATTGTGGTCAGTCGGTGTTAGTTGAAATATTGCAAACAAATATTAGACATACGAACGGTTTTCGGGCAAGATGTATTTTTATTAAACTTCGGTCTTCTGCAACCTGCAAGTGAGGTTCGAGTTTGTAATAAACAAATGAGATAAAAATTATTGTATTATACGTTGTAAAAGTGAAACTTCTAACTCAAAATTTGAATATTGTGATAAATGCGCGTCCTTACAATTGCAGTGAAATTTTTGTGTTTTTGAACGTTTCGATTACAATACCACCTAAAAGCTTCTGATTTGTCGATTAAATTGTACTTTGTTTAACTTAAACGCAGCGAAAACAATATCCCTATTACCAATAGTGTATCAGTAGGCAGTGTTATGATTTCAAGCAATCCTCTGAATCGAAAACAATAAAACCAAGTTTCTCAAATTCCGAAAATGATAAGGAAATCTATTCTGATGGTACGGGCATAACTATTTTATTACTTTAAATTAAAGATTAGTACATTTTTTTGTATTCATTAGAGAGTCATTTTAAATGATTACAACGTGACTGCAAAAATAAATTCTATTTTACGATTTGGTTAAGTGAAGACGTGTTCTAGGACTGTTCGGAATTATAGTTTAATATAGAGTTTAATTATTAGTGAGGTAATAAAATAGTTTAACGTATATAGGTAATGATTAGTGTAAGATG
This sequence comes from Vesta saturnalis, assembly GCA_036346205.1. Taxonomy (NCBI): domain Eukaryota; kingdom Metazoa; phylum Arthropoda; class Insecta; order Coleoptera; family Lampyridae; genus Vesta; species Vesta saturnalis. Next base: position 2,877,181 of record JARFJB010000454.1, on the reverse strand, counting down.
AACATAATTACGTGAAAGGACGCTTCAACGAAAATAGATATATAGGTGCAAAGTGAATAATACTGGTATAGTTTAAAATAATTATTTATAATATATGCATTCGTGATATCCCGGTACCATATCACAGCTTTGACCTGTATCTCCTATAGTGAACATGTTTGTTTATTCTATTATAAAACGTAAACAAACCGATTACAGTAGATGAACTGTATTTATGTGTGTTTGTAAACAAACCTTTAAGAAAATATAATTACGACAATTATGACGTAAATTAGTGATCGTAGTTGTTTTACTTTTTTTTTCATTTTTCTTCTGTGATAAAAATAATAAGATCGCCAGATGTGCAGCATTGGAGGGAGGAACTGGAAGAGAAAAGAGAGATAAATAAAAGAGCAATAAAGAATGAAGCTAAAGAGAAATGGAGAAGTGAAAGAATTAATAAAAGAAATGATGGAACAAAACACGGAGGGAATAAGAATTGAAATTAAGGCAATGAGGGAAGAAATGAGCGAAAGGGAAAAGGCGTGCCTGAAAGAAAAGGGAGAATAGGAGAGTTAGAAAAAAAGCGGACGAGGAGAGGAGGAAAAGAAAGAATAGTATTGTAATAAAAGGGTGGAGAAGCAACCAGCCAGAATAGGACTTACAAGTGATGATGGAAGAGAAATTAAACATAAACGTGGAATTCAAAAAAGTGACGGTGATAAATAGAGAGAGAGAGAGAGAGAAAATGAAATGGTGGCGGCGGAGATGGGAGGAGAAGCAAAACATTATGTCGGTGAAGGGGAAACTAAGGGATACAACAATTATCATAGACCACGACCTGACACGGGAAGAAAGAAGAATTCAAAGAGAAATAAGGAGCAGGGTTGCAGAAAGAAGAACGGAGGGGATAAAAGTGTGGGTACGTTATAGAAAAATGGAGACGGGTAACGACATATATGAAATGAGAAAGAGGGAGTTAAGCAGAGAAAGGGGAGAGAAGTGTGGTAACAGAAGGGCAATAAACTAATAGAAGAGGAGGGGAAAAAGGGAAACGAAACGGAAAAATGAGTAATGGAAAAAGAAAAGAGCAAGAAAGGGAACTGAAGGAAAGAAGGGAAAAATTACAGGAAGAGACAAAAGAGCTAAAGGTACTGTTCTGGGATGTGGCAGGAATAAAGAATTAATGCCAAGAATTTTGGGAGTTCATAAGGGAGCAGGGCGTGGTGGGATTACAAGAGACAAAGATGAAAGAAAAGGAATGGGGGTGGTGGGAAAGGGAAATGCCAGGGGAATTCGCATGGGAGGTGCAGCACGCGGAAAGAGATAAGAGAAAATGGAGGGAAAAGGGGAGAATAATAACGGAAATAAGAAGAAAATGGTTGAAACAAGAAGAAAAAGAGAAAATGCTACAGAGAAGAAGAATTGTAGAAAGGAATATAACGCAGGGAAAAACAAAAGTAAAAATAATGACGGTTTATAGAAGGATGAAAGAGGCAAGGGAAACCTAGAAGAGATGATGGAACAGAGGGAGGAAGGCATGATAATAATAGGAGATTTTAACGCGAGGACAGGGAAAGAGGGGAAAACCAAGAAAAGAACGGGACTGGGAAAAGACCCACAAAGGACAAAGTGTTAAACAAAGAGGAAAAGAACTACTGGAAATGTGCAATGAAAGAGGGTGGGAAATAATGACAGGGAATAGAGAAGAAAGAGAATTGGGGGAGTACACGTACATAGGAGGGAGGGGAGAATCAATAGTTGATTACGTTATAATGAACAAAGAGGCAGGGGAAAAAGTAATGGCATTTAGGGAAGGCGAGAGGGTAGAATCGGACCACCAACCCCTAAAACTGATAATTGAAGGGGGCGTAAGAGAAGAGTGGGAAAAGAGGGAGGAGTACATAACAAAAAAAATATGGTCAGAGGAGAGCATAAAGAAGTACAAAGAGAAAATGGGGAAAATAATATGGGAAGGGAAGGGTGTACAAGTAAGTGTGGAAGAAATGAGAAGGAAGATGGAAGAAGCAACGGAGAAAGTCAAATTTAAAAGGTGGAAGGGACAGAAAATGGGATGGAAGAGGTGGTGGGCTAGTGAATGCAAGGAGGAAGACAAGAACATTAAGACAATGGAAAAAAGGAAAGGCAGAGAAAGAAGATAAACAAGCAGTACATAAATAAAAGAAAACATGCGAAAGGAAAAAGAGGAAAATAAAAAGAAACAAGAAGATCAGATTAAGGAAATAAGAACGGAAGATGTATGGAAATATCTAAAAAAAAGGGGGGGGGCGGGAATACAAATAAAGGAATGGGAGAAATTCTTCAGGAAGGCGCAGGAGGGAACATAGAAGGAATAGAGGGAATAGGGAAAGTGAAAAAAGGTAAAGCGGCGGGAGTAGACGGGATACAAGTAGAGGAATGGGCATGTGGAGGGGAAAAGGTAACAAAAATGGTGACGGAAATAGTTAATAAAATATGGAAAGGGGAAGGCTTCCTGGGAGATTGAGAAAATGAGTAATATGCCCGGTATACAACAAAGGAGGCAGAAAGGAAGTGGAAAATTATAGGGGAGTAATATTATTAAACACGCCATACAAAATATATGGGACCGTACTAGAAGAAAGGCTACATAAGGAGATAGAGGAAAAGAAACTGATTCCAGACGGACAGGCGGGGTTCAGGAAGGAGAGAAGTGATATATATTGAAACACATGGCAAATAAAGAACTACCTCAGTACACTTTGCAGTTTGCTTTCTTAAAGACATTTGAATATTAAACAAAACGTGTCTATTATCTTTAATTGCATTCGCACACGTCCATGGAATTATTTTGTTCGTTATAAACAATTTCTTTCATTTGTTACCATATTGACAAAACCAATGAATTTAAATCTGGACTCCTTGGTGGCCATAAACATTCACTTCCACGGCCAATCCAACGATGGGGAAAATGTTGATTCAGATATTGCCGCACAGGCAGAGAATAATTTGGTGGCGCTCCATCCTGCATACACCATATGTTTTGCCTTAAGACGAGTGGAACATCTAGTAACTCATTTAAATGTTCGTCGAGAAAGTTTAAATAAAATGGTCCTTTTAGATTAGACGGAAGTTCAAAAGGACCAATGAAAAAAAACGAGATACGAGGGACAAGCTACAATTATTGGGAATAGAAAGATTGATACAAGTTTTTAGAATTTTTATTTTAAATATGTTCAAAGTAATTGCCATTTACAATAATGCACTGAACTATTCCCTCCTTCCATAGTTTAAAAGCGTTGAACCAGCTGTCTTTAGGGATACTATCAAAAAAACACTTAACGGCGATGTCAATATCTTCTTCTGACTGGAATCTTTTCCCTCTTAAATGTTTTTTGAGCTCAAAAAATAGCCAGAAGTCACACATCGCCAAATCCAGTGAATAAGGATGTTCTATAATTTTGATTTTGTTTTCCGCTAAATACTGAACAGTTGGCCCTGCTGTATGGGACGACGCGTTATCATGATTCCCTTTCTTGTCACTTTACTGAACACTGGGCAAACAATTTTTAACATACCATTTAGCGGTAACTGTCTTCTGATCTTCTAATTTAATTGCGACCACCATACTCGTACTTCTAAAAAATACTGTGTACATAACTTTTTTCATTGCTCGTTGTTTCCTCATCTTCATGTATCCAGATTCAGCTTTCTTGGCGAGTATGTACGTTTCATCGCCAGTTACAATTTTAGAAATAATTTGATGGCCTCCAGCATTCAACATATCTAAAGTTTGTTGGCAAATTCTAACACGTTCTGCTTTTTGTAAATCTGTCAGATGATGGGGTACAAACCGAGTTACAACCTTTCTCAAATGTAAATGTTCGTGCAATATTGATCTCACTTGCGAGGATCCAATCTTCAGATTGGACTCTATCATTGAATAGGTAATGCGGTTGTCCTCTTCCACCATCTTCTTCACCGCAGCAATGTTTTCGGGGTTAACAGCAGTTGAAGGAGGGCCAGCTCCTTTTCTGTGTACCTCCGATTTGCAACCTCGTTCAAATTCTTTATACCATCTATAAACAGTAGCCAATGATGGTGCGAGAACCCCAAATGCTGACTTTAAACTTTCCTCACAATCATACGCGCTCAAGCCTTTCTTGAAATCATAGTACATCATTATCCGAAAGTTCTCTCGTGATAATTCCATTTTTTCGATAACAGAAGCTTATTCTATGGACTATTTCTCAGACACTATTCAACCGAATTGCACAAGCTAGACTGCAATTGACAAATAAAATAATGCAGTATTTAATAAACAACAATTTGTTTTGCACGGGTAACTATATTTTTCAATTCACAATAATTGCAGCTTATCCCTCATATCACAACACACCAAATGTTCACCTTAAACTCGTGCTGAAAATTTTTTTCTCTTACTGCTAACTGATTGATACCCTATTGAATTAACAGATAATGTGGTACTTTTTGGACCTGTCTCGTAGTCTATTAGATATGATCCGCAGGTTGGGAAGAAATGTAAAATTGGTAATCACACGACACATACCACTACATTTTGTGGGGGATGTGTTTCACAGCTAATGTGTTACTGAATTACGGCACGGGAGTTCCCCAAGGTTTCCACCGTGTGACGCTTCCTATTTTCTATCTACACCTTCAATATTATACAAAAATTAAAATTTTGCAATTACAACAACGAAATTAATGGCGACTTAAATAATTTTATTCATTACGATCCTCAACATTTACCTGTATATTAATCCTAAAAATTGTTACGTTTTGCTACTTGGAGTAGCAAATAACTTGAATGAACAAACTGAAAACTATCAATTAATGAACATTAAAGTTGAAAGTGAAACATTTGAATTTGTTTGGCATTTAATTCAGATCTAAATTTAGATCACATTTTTTATTTGAACTTTCAAGAGAATGCAATAAATACTGGATTGTTCAAATTTCAATGAAGATAAATTTGTAAGAAGTAAATTCAACTTTGGTATACTTTACAACGTAAAACATTGAAAATACAACATATTCCGCAACATTGGTGCCAAGATTACATCATCTTTGGTTTACATTTCCGCATTCCTTTTGATACCAGAGGTTCTCAAAAAGTTGTATATGAAGTTTTAAAACAGGTATTTATACTCTAATGATTTCTTAGTATAAGGCTATTTTTAAGATTTATTTTATATAATACCAAATTTAAATGCTTAATAAACATAGTTTGTATATTTTTTATTTTGACATTTTGGTGAATTTTTTATTGTATCCTCGGTTCAGTTATTCCGAGCATAATCAAAAAATAACTTGGCGTCCGAGATCATTTTTATTATTGTTGCATTGAAGTTACTGTATTGATATTAAGTGAAAATATCTAGGCAGGAATTTGTGGTAATTAAGCAAATCAAAAAGCATGAACCTGTCCCTATTTAATCTACCTTCTGAGTCAACGGCATTATCTTTTAGTGAATGGTATGTATCTCTAGTTAATTTAACAATTTGTATAGAGAACGTTTAAAACCATAAACATTATTATTATACCTGGCGATTTTAAACCACATTATAAAATCTTTATGAATATAACGCAGTTATATAGTGCACAAAACATTTATAATTAAAGAAAAGTAGACGTAGTTATAAGGTACTTTATGATCGCACAACATGAACTCTTTTACATTTGACTCTTAAAATTGTATTTAAATAAGAGAATTTTGAATAACTTAGCTCAAATAGAAGCATGGACTGACAGATCACCCGCTTCACTGAAGTATCAAATGATGAAGGATCGCATTATCAATATGCATGTTAATATACCTGCACGTTGGTCTAAAAGAAATGATTGAAATATCCAAATTAACACCAGCTGTGCTTCAGAACTTACTCTAAACAATTCAGGTTATACAAAATAAATAGATGAAACTGTTTATTGATAAGACAAATAAGAGACTAGAAATCTGCAAATAATTCCGTTTACAAAATACTCGAAACAAAAGTAAAACACAATTTACCACAGTTATCGTAATGGATGAAACAAATCTGACGATATTGGTTCTCAAAACCAATTTACAAATTATAGTTAGCGTGAAGATTGTATTGGGAAAATTGCAAGTCGGGTGAACCGGAGCTTTCAGAGGAGACTTGCGTTTTAGATAGAAACAAAATGTCAGGTTGTAATTGTTCAAGATGTTGGTCAACAGAATTAAGATTAGACCTGGTACCGCGGATGTTGCAATAATGGATCAGAAAGTGAGCACTTTCGATGCCGAGGTCGCTTGGACCCTGCCATCCCCGACATTCGAACGGGGTAGGATTTTACGTTCGGTATTTGTTACGCAAGAAACCACAGCCATCTTTTGTTTTTATTTTGGACTTTCAATCGGATAGGAAAACAGTGAATTCGAGAGGTAGAATAGGATGAGAATAGATTAAGGATGAGGAAAAAGGTGACCGGCAACCCTTCCCGAAATTGGAAACCGAATATTAAACAGCCCTAGGTAAGGGTGGTGGTGTGGCTGGCATAGGTACACATGCCTCCTACAATTTAAGTTAATCCCCAGATGTTCTGTACTTTTATTACCGATAGCTAGCTAAAAAGGAGCAGAAGTTAGTGATGTTTTAGATTAAAAAAGCACGACATACCGTCGGGAATGAACGAAAAATGTATCCGTAAGGTGTTTTAAGCTTTGGCTTACCTCCTTTTTACAACTGACCCTTTTTTTGAAGTGTATACCCCCCCCTAGAGAATTTTCACTGCTTGACGGGCTCGCGTAGAGGTCTACGCAGTTGTACTGATAAAACTTATCACGATACATTGTCTTGCAGTTTCTGAAAAAATTAAACAGGATTCAGTTGCACAAATATGCAATATACTACTCCAGATTTCAAAAATACTTGTAAATAATACACCTTTTTATTCGGCCTATTTTTTGGTCTTCAAAAAATATTTTTTGTACTTTGCAAAAATTTAATTATCTGCCAAGCTGCATTAGAATTTCTAATTAAGGTATTATATGCTAAGTATTTTGAGATTTTGGTAACATTTCTGTAGTCATGACAACGTTTTCTGGCTCTTGTACGTACATATTCATTTTTGTCTATACGATAGATATGGATAAAAATTCACGAATGTACTTTAAATTATTATCAAAAAAGCGTGTAAAAATGTAAAAAATAAATTAAACTGTTAGACATAACTTAATACCTCCGAAACAAAGCACCATATATAATTACTTCTCAAGGTAAAGATGTGAAAATATTTTGGAACTATGGCGTATTTCGTACCATATCGTATATGTAACAAAGCATTCTAATCACTTAAAGGAGTATTTGCGCTCGAGGAAGAAAAATGTTTGTTTAGTATAGTTTGTGGAACGTAACTGATATTACGCCATTGACAATCTAACTTATAGTATCATTAACCACGGTATTTAAACCTAAAATTAAAATATTTGACCGTTTAGAGGGTTGTTTTAAATATAAAATTGTAAAAGATAAACATTATAGGGACGCTAATGCGTTCTTCCGTTCTTGTAGATTAAGAGGTCAAACGTTAACGCACACAATTTAAAGTAATGAATTCATTTACGTTCGAACTTGTTAAATATTTCTTTAATAAAAAAGGTAGATTCTTTGTATAATAGAATTTTAAAGAAAATTGGAGGTCAAATAACGTTAAGGGTTTCAGAATTTTACGGAAAAATGTAAAACCCATTCGCGGGAGTAACAAAAGTTTAGTTATTGCTTCAATATAACGTTGAATGAATATGACGACATAAATTGATGTTTCGGGAATGATTTCTAAATTTTCCTTTAGTGAACACTGGTGATTTTACTGTTTTAAAATGTCTTACTTTGATGCTTTCATATTTTTAAAGCCGTTAATCGATAGTATCGAATTCTAAATTATTACGAAGTGGGCCTATGAGCTACGAGGAATACGATGGAACTTTTATAATTGAAAAATAAGCCCTTTTTTATGATGTAATTTGAGATTCATTCGTAAAATTTTTTAAAGTTTAGCCGAACAACACCTTCTATTCTGGATGGAGTGAAATGTGACATCATGTCTCTGTCTGATGCCACATCAATTAGGATTTGTTACTTGATGTTTTTTTTAACTTTTAGGGAAATTTCCATCTATTTTTTGATCACATGACTTACCTTTACATTAAAATAAAGGTAGAAGGGTATTGATTTTAATGCGAACATCGTGTAAGTATCGTGGATCCTATGTATAAGGGCTATTTTCGATTGTTCGGCTTTGCCATAACTTTATTGATGTAGTTAAATGGTTATTACAGTTTCATAATTATGGGGTAAATAAATAAATCAGTTATGAATGAGTTTTTAAATAATTAGTGTCGGAAATTGTTTTCGCCTTATTATTAAAAAAGTAAAAGCGAAATTAGGTTGAGATTATTTCTTTACTTATTCATGTGTAAAGTTGAAGAATACAGGTTCGTAAGAGACAACATGAAGTTAATATAAATTAAGCCGATGAGGGTTATTTGATGAACAATGACTTTGAAATTATAAATTTTAGTTTACGATTAAACAAGACAACGATTAAGTTTTAATTGAGTATTGATAGACAGTTTAATTTTATGGATAGGTGCTGTGATCTGAAGGTACTTCTAATGTATAAGAATAACTGGTAATTAATGTCCGCCAATTAAGCCACTAAAGCGGTTATCGAACAAAGGGAACTCTCATTTAGTATCACAAAAAATCCTTGCACGACTTGTGTACAGACAATTACGTGAAAATTTTCACGTTTTTTTGGATTCGGAATTGTTCTTCAGTTTATTGATACAAAAGCATAATTGCAAGCATATGTAAGAAATGGTGTTAGAGTATCAAAGTGGTGTAGTTTTTTTGGGTTATTATTATCAGTCATCTATATTAAAATCATTTTATGTTCAACCACTATTATATTTGTGTTTAAATTTTAAGATAGATTTACATAGAGCTAGATAGCTATTGCGGTTGTGTATAAAAAGTTGAAAATTTTGTGTAACGGTTCCATTTTCAATTTTTTATTACATGTATTAAACATTTTTTTTGTTTTTAATGTCGTTGACCTCTAATAATCGTAATCTTATAGGAGATAGCTATTAAGCTTTTGTGTGAATCATTAATCTATAGGCAATAAAAAAGTTAAATGCATAAAAGTGCTTGCAATGTAATCGCTCGCCAACATAACCTATATTTAGCTTTAAAAAACAATTAACATTCGGACATTTTGAAATAACTAAAAATGTGACAATATCTCGGGGAAGAGCGTTTGTCAGTCAAATGCAATTTAAAGCAGTAAAAATTAAAAAAATCGAAATTTGCGTTAGCTGGAAGTAGCGAACAACCCTAGGTATTTCAAATTTATCATAGGATGGTTTTAATTAACTTTATCAATAAACAAGGTTGTGAGAAAATCTGATTTGTATGAGTTATGTTGGTAAACTTGTAGATCGCAGTAACTAAATTTCTATTTTTTATTTTTACATTCAAACTTAAACAATTTAACGAAAAAGTGTATGCGATTCATTAATCTACAGTCAATAATAGAGTTTCTTTCATGCATGAAAATGCTTGCAATTTAATTCCAGGCCAACATAACGTATTAAAAAAAACAAACGTTCAGACAGCTTGAAATTAGAAAAATTTTGATAAACTTCCTCTATAAATTTATTTGAATGTTGTGATTTATGTATTTTTTAAATATTTTTTCTGGCAGAAGTTATTTATGACTGCTGTATCGGAATGCTTTAACTATTTTTCTTTACCGAATGGGTGACCGCTTGGGAACAAACACCACGTGTCGTTCGTTCGTTGTTTTTTTTTTTTTCGTTTTATTGTATTAACGATGTGATTTTTTTATATAAATTAAATCTTAATTAATTATTTTAAATAAATTATGAATGAATTAAATCATAGATCTTGGATTTAAAAAAAAAATAGTGCGTGGGGCGCTCATCATAATTCATTTCTCTCCCTCACATGTTTATAATATGAGCGCCCCACGCTTTTATTTTAGTCGTAAAGATCTTTGTTCACATTTCGGTGCAAAGAAAAAAATTATTTTCTCTTTTTTAGTGCACTTTCTACGCGTAAATAAAAACGTGCTTTTCAAAAAAGTTCTTTTTTCATAGTATCATTTATTACTAAGAACTATTGCATTTATCAAATCTTTCAATAATCATATTCAATAATCCTAAGATCAATTGTGAAACTGCATTAATCACTTTTATACAGCTGACCCTTAGTGAACTATTTTTTGTTACTTCATGTATATCAGTGTAACTAACTAAAAAGTTTTATTGTATTATTAACAGACCTTTTTGTTTATTAGGTGTGGTATGGATTATCATGCACCAACAGATTGTCTAACAATAAAGAAGTGGTTAACAAAATGTGCAGATGATAGCGAAACAGCTAATTATATAAGTGCCCACACAAAAGATTGTCCAAATTGTCACATATGTATTGAAAAAAATGGCGGTTGCAACCATATGCAATGCTATAATTGTAAATATGATTTCTGTTGGATGTGTTTAGGAGACTGGAAAGCTCACGGATCAGAGTATTATGAATGTTCACGGTATAAAGAAAATCCAAATATTGCTCATGAATCTGTACATGCACAGGCAAGAGAAGCATTAAAAAAGTACTTACACTATTACGAACGTTGGGAAAATCACTCCAAATCTCTTAAATTAGAAGCACACACTTTAGAGAAGTTAAAATCACGTATTAATCAAAAAGTAATGTCAGGTTTAGGTACTTGGATTGATTGGCAATATTTGTTTACTGCTGCAGCCCTATTGGCCAAATGCAGGTATACTTTACAGTATACCTATCCATATGCTTATTATATGGAGACTGGGCCACGGAAAGAACTCTTTGAATACCAGCAAGCCCAACTAGAAGCAGAAATTGAAAATCTGTCTTGGAAAATTGAACGGGCTGAAACAACAGACAGAGGAGACCTGGAAAATCAAATGGATATAGCGGAAAAACGAAGGACTACTCTTTTAAAAGATTTTTTAGATGTGTGATATTTTGCTTTATTAATATTTAGTCTCAATTAATTTTAAATATCGTGTGGGTGAGTGAATTAACAGCAGCTTTAGCCATGTTACTTGTGTATTTTTATATTGTGCACTTTTTTCGTAATTTTTTTATATACATATTTTTAATAGGAAGTGAATCTATGTTTATAATAGTTACAATTTTATAGAAATACGTATACACATATTTTTGTTACAAATATATTTTTAAGCTTTATTTTTTTTACATTCTTCCCTGTGATTCTTATTATAAAGGAGTGCCGTTAATAGAAATAAATATAAATGGAAGCTCTTACGATTTAGTATTAATCAAAAATCGAACAAGTTTGCATAACTTTAATATTACGCTTTACTTTGATAAAAAATATTCAGCGATCTGTAAGACTTGTAAATAATATGCATGAATAATATTGTTATTGTGATGACATTGATATATCTAATAGTAGATAAGTTATGTTTACGCTTTCCACAACCTCATAATGTGTCATTTTATTCGTAAAGAATACATAAATATATAAATAGTTTAACTAAGTTAAAAAGAAAATTTTACATCACTTAGAACCGAAGAAAGGAAAATCGTAATTATAGATAAAAATATATTACTATTATAACTACACTACCTCAAAATCACATCAGAAACGATTTTGCTTTAACTTTGTTAGCTGAGGAACATTTACGGAAAAAATGACATGCCTTTATTTTTACAATTTTATTATATAATAGCTTATGTGGAAGTAATTAACTTGTTTACAATTAACATGTATTTTGAATATTTATCTTTGTAATAATAGATTTAGAACTTCCTTTATACATCTAAATAGCAATTATATAAACACCATTACCATTTACGATTATAGTTTTGAAATGTACGGTTTTAGAACTGTTTATTCACTTTTTCACTTACCTAGTTATAATGCTTAATTTTATCTAAAATAATAAATAAATATTCTAAACCTAATACTATTTAAAAATGGTTACACCAAAAATAATTTATTGAGATAAGTGGAAATTCACCTTTATATGTCAACTGTGAATTTTTTAGTGCAAGTTATTAAGTATTTGTAATTTATTATAAAAGTAATTTACATCTATTTTGTCTCTTACTAGAATAAAAATAAATAATATATACTTTTACTCATACTGTATGATGTTGTTTTTCTGACACTGTGCTCTGTAGTACCTCGAGTAATCCCAGCAGTTGCCCCATTAACGTAAAATGCATTACTGATTTCGTAGTTAGATTAGTCTCATTTTAAATTTAGTTTGCATGTTAATAATTTACATGTTTTGAATGCCTTGACTAAGAATTTAAATTTACAAAGAAGTTAATTTAATACTTTTACATAACCATCTGTGAATACCTTGAACTGTTGGTAAAATTATAATGCGAATAAAAATGCCTCATGTTCTGGGCATGCTCATCGTTTCAGTTACAATCAGACTCTTGTGAATTGTTCAGTATTGTTTTCTTGTGCTACTGAATCAAGAGTTTATACATTCCTTTAAGCATTTTAAACAAACTGAATAATAGCACTAATGTTTCAAATACAATATAATTGCATAATTTCTTTTTTATAATTATTTCTCTATGCGTTTTAATACAACATGTATCATTACCAAGAGAAAATATATATAAGTAAAATAACAAACAAGTACTTAGGTAGCAAATCATGCTTAGTCTACAAGATCAACTTGTTTGTTCATTAAAGGTACTTTCTCTTTATGTTTATAAACTTATAAGTTTATAACACTATGTGTTTGTATTTGTAACATCTAATGTGTTTTTTGTATCTAATATCAAAGTTCGTAAGTGTTTGTCCAATATAAACAGAATTACAGGATGTCCAGTTCAATTTATAAATACCCGACTTCAAAATGTTGTTAATTGAATCTTTTGTATTAAATAAACATTTAAGATCATTGGTATTAATTTTGAAAGCTACCTTGTACTTGTTCTTTTGTAATATGTCAGAGCTACTTTTTTTGATATCTTTCCAATATATGAAATTGACATGTACCTAATTTTCTGTCGGTTCTGTGTTAACTGGGTAAATGCTTTTAATAGATAATTTGTATTCTTGATTATATTTGAAATGTAACCATTTGCTTGTTCAATTGGTTTTACAATCAATATTTCTTTATCAAAATTTGTTTGGTTTACTTAAATATCATCAACATAAAGACTAAATACAATCTTATCAGAAACATGTAATTACAAAATTTGATCTTGTAAATTATCCATAAAGATATTGGCTGAAGTGAGCGAAATTGGACTGCCCATAGACAAACCATATTTTTGTAGATAAATCATATTATTGGATGTGAAATAATTTTGATTAACACAGATCAAATAATGGAATTAACCCTATGTCTTATAATTAGTTCAACATTATTATGAAATAAAAATTATTTAATAAACGCATACATTCTTGAGGGGGTATTATAGCACATAGAGCAATGTTATTACCATTAAACCAAACAAATTTCAATAATAAAGAAATATCAATTATAAAACAAATTGCCCAAGCAAATGGCTACACTTCAAATATAATCAACACTGCAGTTAAAAATCAAGAGTTCAAATTATCTATCAAAAACTTTACCCAGTTAACACAGAACCGACAGAAAATAAATACATGTCAATTTCATATTTTGGAAAAATATCAGAAAAAGCAGCTTTCAAAATTAATACCAATGTTCTTAAATGTTTATTTAATGCGAAAGATTCACTAACAACATTTTGAAGTCAGGTATTTATAAATTGAACTGGACATTCTGTAATTCTGTTCATATTGGACAAACACTTAGGAACTTTGATATTAGATACAAAGAACACATTAGACGTTACAAATATAAACAGGCAGACAAATCAAGTTGTCAAACATTTAATGGTAAAAAATCACCTTATGACTGCACAAAACAACATTAAATTTTTTCATTTGTGTTATAAAAAGACAAATTTGATGGTTTGAAAGCATTCGAAATTTATAAACAAAAATAGTACATTAGTACCTTTAATTAACGAACAGGTTGATCTTATAACCGAGTTAGTAGAGTTGTGGTAACACGACCTGCTTAGGATTGGGGAGGTAATGGGTCCGATTCCCGTTGCCGTCTACCCGTATGAGGTTTTTGAGCGAAAGCTGGGGTAGTATTTTCTCTCTCAGAACCCGTTCCTTCCGATTCTATCCTAATCACACCATGCATGTATGATGATGTATAATGATTTGTTACGTAACTACTGGTTTGTTACGTTACTTATTATTTGCTCTTGATATTGATCCATGTTTAATTGAAGCGCGTAGAAAAATGAACAATTATAAAAAAGAAATTGAGAAATTATATTGTATTTAAAAGATTAGTTATATTAAATATCGAATTCCACGAAGTAAAGTTAATAAACAATATAAATTTAAATTAAACGAACCTTATTATTGTTGACTATTTCAAATGAAAAAAATACAAACATTTGGCAATATTTTTCTAAATTTTAAATTGTGTGAATTACCTAAAATATAATTATTTAAGGGTAGTTCATATTCAAACATTTGATTAACTTACAGCTAATTATTAAGCAAGATTAAATAAAACAATTAGTTTTCAATGGAAATTTTGATAATGATACCAGGGGTTGACAACGCTATGACCGAAGGCGCACGTACGTCCGCGAAGGTTTTTTTATGCGCCCTCCACGAATGCACACTGTCAGATTAAAAGTTTAGTGTGGTAGACGTTTAAATAGCTGCCTGCACCTTCGACAAATACGGCGGCGATGTACAATTAAAAGGCCGCGGTGTGGCTATTTGCCGCGCGTATAACAAAGCGTGCAACTAGGCTTGGCAAACTAACTTTAATTTTTCCCAGCGCCTCTCTGCCCGTTCATACTGTGATTACGCTGCGACAGTCATAGCTCGTTAGCCCCTTTTTTTGTGTTGTGCGTTTTATTTATATTGTGTTATTAACATGAATAAAAGTCCAAGGACATACTTTAAATAAAAATTGAGAAGAACGGAAAAAATATTTGTTTATTATGCAACGCCAGTGTATCCGTGCCCAAAAAAAAAGTAACATTGAACGACACTTGAAAGATACTCTGCATGCGTCGTGTAACAGTACTAAAATCGCGAAGAAACGTGTCTGCGAATTGAAGGCAAATCTAACAAAACAAGTGTTTTCATTAGGCCAGTTCAACTTTCCTAAAGTGCTATTATTGCGTCTTTAAAAGTTTTTTTTTTGTTGGCCACTTGTAGGCGGGAAATAATAAAAAAAGCCTTCTTAACAGCTGCTGATTCTGTCTTTCAGAATTTTAAAAACAAAACTGAAATTATTGCGGCTATTAAAGCAATACCATTGTCCCACATCAGTGTCGAAGAATCGAAATTATGGATAACCACTGATAAAATCGGAGTTGGAAAGTGATATTAAAAAGTGTAAGTTTTCTTCTCTTTAACTAGACGAGTCTCACGACACTGCCGAAGGGTCTTACACAAGGTAAAGATATTTACAATGCATTTATAAACTTTGCAGAAGAAAGTCAGTTACTATTAAAAAAGTTAGTTGCCATAGTTACTGAGGATACGCAATAAAAATAGCTATGTATGGTAAATGATGCGTTTCCTCAATTCGCTCATTACCATTGCGCCATCCACCAAGAAGCGCGTTATCTGCCAAAATCCTTCGTTTTGAAGATGTCATGAAGATTTTCGTTAAGATCATTAACTCTGCTAGGGCTCAGGCAATGCAACATCGTTTGTTTATTTTAATTACAAATTGATTTTAATTCTTTCGCAAACTACTATCTTAAAAATATTTAGATTCACAGAATTATTCTCCACATTACTGTGATATAGTGTGAATTCTAAATTAAAGTTTTAACAAGGCAATATACTATCAAGACGTTGCAGTGAAGTACGATGAAGATGAAAGAGTAGAATTAGATCATATATGCATTGTTTCTATATATATATATATATATATATATATATATATATATATATATATGGGTTAGCTGGAGCCTAAACGTTGTAAGCTTGATTTAAACTTATCATCTCATTTAGTTTGGCAAACAAACATCAAGCAAATGCAAACTTGCAATATTCTTGTATTGCAAGTTTATTTTAATCATTGTGATCTTCACAAAGCTAAGTTAAGCCTAACGTGCTAGGCACTCAGAAACACATAAGAGGATGCATAGGGGGATATTGAATCGCCAATAGATGCTTATTTATAGCTACTTTAAATTTTTCATGTGATAAGTGATAGGGAAACAGGAACTAGGAAGATCATTCCAGAGCTTAGAGGCCGTGTAGAAAAATATGGATTGCGCTCGTGTGGTACGACAACTTGAGATTTGTATTGCATATTGATGATATGAATTAGTGAATTGAGTATTTCTAGCAAAAGTGGTATCAAAGAATGCATTCAGCAGCACAATAACCATTATAATATCGATAATACAAAGAAAGAATTGAAACGCTTCTTGTATACTCAAGGGACTGTATGTCACAAGTTAAGGACGGGTTATTTATAAGTTTAATCGCCCTTTTTTGAGTACGGTGAACAATATCGAAAGCATATTAGGGAGCGTCAACCCAGATGTGAGAATTATATTCTAAATGAGGGCGAATTTAGGCCTTATATAGCAAAAAGGGAGGTAACGTACTGCTTAGAACTGTACAAACAGCTTATTTTAGGAGCAGCTGCTTTAGCAGCTGACAGAAGATGAGCCATTCATACTTACAACAAGAAATTATGGACCTTTTTTAGCGACACAAGGCAACACAGTTTTGTTAGCATTAAATTTAACTAGGTTATTACTTCCCCATTTAAGGATACGTGAATATCTTTGTTGATTGCACTGGCCATTTCAGTTGTAATGTTTTGATTTTTGAAGATGGATTAGTATTATGTATTAGTGTTTAAACAACTTTGTAGCTTTAGTACTAACACCATTGCAGGTATTTCTAGCACCAACGTACTCTGTATGACTTTCAACAGTTTTATTGGATTTTCATTTGGCATCAGAGTTATTTTTCAAAGATTTGCATCAACACAAGCTCTGCTGAATCAGGGTTCGGAATGAGAATGACCTACATGATTTTAGCCTCCATGCCCGTGAGAATGACCTCAGATACTGACAGAGCGACGTCCGAAGACGAGGATGACTTCAAACAATATTTATGCTACGGGAAGGTTGCAAAGAAGACCTAATGGGGAAAGAACTGAAGTTTTATAAACAAGTTGACGTGATGTAAGGAAAAGGTCTAGAAAATGTGGAGTATGGTTAAGGTTATCAGGGATTCTTGTGGATTCGGAAATGATTTGCGTGCGAACACATATGAAATATCAAATTTTTCTGCACTATGACCAGAAGGATTAGTGGTAGCTGAAGATGAAATGAAAGTTATGGAGATTGAAATCTTACATAACTGAAATATCGCAAAATGAAAACTAGACAAAAGATAATCAACTAAAGGTAATCGAAGAAGTCTTGAAAGTTACTGTCATTGGGAAAGCCCAAATCACGATTTTTTTTCTAAAAAAGAAATCCTCGTGCAAGCGATGTTTTCCATGAGATAGACACATAGTCCTTCTTTGCATCGAAAGTTACAGAGAAGATTATATTGGGGAAATTGCAAGTCGGGTGAAAGGGGAGACTTGTGTTTCAGATAAAAACAAACTGTTGTAATTATTCAAGACGTTGATGAGCAGCCTTAAAATTAGACCTTATACCTCGGACGTTACAATAATGTATCAGAAAATCAGTACTTTCGATGACCAAGCTCGTTTGGGTCCTGTCCTCCCGAATATCCGAACGGGGCAACATTTTACGTCCGGAATTTTTTACCCTAGAAACCAGACATTTTTTTTTAATTTTGGACTTTCAAACCGTTAGGAAGATTACAGTGAGGGCAAGGATAAGAAGAGGATGACAATAGATTAAGAATAAGGCTGGTATGGAGTACACATTTTTCCCACCTCGCAAGCATAAAACAAGCACAAATCAAACTTGCTGTAAGCTCACGTGCTGTTTAGGTTGGTTTTGATCTTTAGGATCTTATGTCTATGCTCTTGCATTTCTCTACTACGCAAATAATAGTGAGCCCAGATCATATCTTGTTTTGGTATGCCTTTTTGGCTTTCTCCATATTGTTTGCATTTATTGTTTCCGCCATTTTGTTTTGGACATCTGGTTTTCGTGTGCCTTTTTCGCTTTTCACCATCTTGTTTGCATCAGCTTGTTTTGCGATCGTGTTTGTGTCAGTTTGTTTCCGCTATCTTGTTTCTGTGTGTTTTTTTTTAGTTTTTACCGCCTTATTTCTGTCACCCTGTTTTCGCGTGCCCTTTTGGTTTTTCGCCATTTAGTTTTCTTGTTCCTTCTTTACGCTATCTTGTGGTTTATTTTATAGACAAATTACAGCGGCACCTTTAAAAGTTAAGTACACGCTATAGCGCTATCTAGCGGTTCCAACCATTACAGGAATTAAAGCGTTAAATATGCTTTATTTTATTGCAGAATTGTACAAAAACAAGTATTAGGGGTGAGGGTGGGACATTGGGACACTACAAAGTACAAACATAATTAGTCTTTTTCTGGCGTCTCTGCTGGAATTCGCGATTTTCCAAGCTGTCTTCCTTTTATATTTGATTTCTTTTTCTCTGCTTTGGGGTAGGGCCGTATTATGTCTGGAGGTATAATTTCCGGCTGTAATGAAGTTGATGAAGTGCTAATGACCAGCACAGATGTTGATGGTGTGTCTGTTGCTTCTGGAGCCCTTGAATCTGTTACAGATGCAGCAGCAAATCATTTTCCTTAAAAATACCTCTATCAAAAGGCACAATACCGCTTTTTCTAAACCCAGAACATATATTGGCAAGTGTAAAAGCTTTCTGGCATGTTTTTACTGTCAGTTCTGCAATTTCATAAATGGATACCCTTTTGCCAGGATGGTTTACCAAGTAATCATTGAAAGATTGCTTCAAATAGGTTTTAAATGGGCCATATAGCGCAACGTCAAGAGGTTGGAGGCGGTGGGGGAAACGTAACGAAAATAATTCCATTCTTCCTGCAATATAAAATTGTTTCGAGATTGGTGCGGCCAAGGCGAGGGGGGACTACTGCGCCGTCATATCGCTCGACATCCGAGGTGCCTTCGATAGCGCCTGGGTGCCGGCCATAGGATGGGAGATGCAGAGACTACGATTACCCCGGAATTTAATCAAGATATCAGAAAGCTACTTCAAGGACAGGACGGCGCAGGTGCAACTGACCAACGAGGTTGCGAGAAGACGAGTAGAACGCGGATGTCCACAGGGAAGCTGTACCGGGCCGGTATATTGGAAAATCATATACGATAACATATTCAGAGCCACACTGCCACCGGGATGCAGCATAATAGGATACTCCGACGACACGTTATTGATCTCAACGGCCGCCCAATATAAACGGTTAAAAAGCGTAACGAATACTGCACTTGATACGTTAATCGCGTGGGGGCGCGAGTTTAAACTCGAATTTAATGCGAATAAGTCGGAAGGGGTATTTTACGGTAAACACGTAAACCAGCAGAAACCGTCGTTCAGGTTGGGTAACGAAAGAATTCGCTGCAAAGAGTTTATCAAATATCTAGGCGTCCTGCTAGATAACAGGTTAAATTGGAAAGAACACGTTAAATACGCGAGCGCGAAAGGTAAACAAATAGGGAACAAGATAGGCGCGGCCGCGAAATTAACCTGGGGAATCAAGGGAGCGGCACTTAAAACTATATACGAAGGCGTGATACAGTCGGCCGTATTATACGGGGCGGAAATATGGGGTGAAAGACTAGGGATCAAAGAGCGGAATAAACTTTTAAGCGCACAGAGAACGATGGCCGTCAAGACTGCCCGGGCGTACAGAACGGTTTCGACCGAAGCCGCACTAGTCTTAAGTACGTTATTGCCGCTAGATTTTTTGTTACAGGACGAACGAGACCGTGCAGCAGCCCGAAGAGGCGGAAGGGCAAGCGGGAGAGTACTCGACGAGCTGGGATACGTAAACAGAACGGCCGAAACGAGGGTCGACGCCGGCGAACTGGGGCTCGGCATCG
The DNA here is from genome assembly GCA_036346205.1 of Vesta saturnalis. Lineage (NCBI taxonomy): Eukaryota > Metazoa > Arthropoda > Insecta > Coleoptera > Lampyridae > Vesta > Vesta saturnalis. The sequence continues at coordinate 2,857,044 of JARFJB010000454.1, read as the reverse complement.
GAAGGGGGAACGGGAGCGGCATACGTAATATACCGTGACGGGAGGGAAATGGCCAGCGGCGGAGCGAGGCTGGACGAGGGTTGCAGTAACTTCCAGGGCGAGCTGGTCGCGATCGTCGAAGCCCTAAGATACGCGCTGGGACATCTTCGAGACGTTCCGGAAATATCCATCCTGTTGGACAGCAAAGCCTTACTGCTCGCTCTAACAAACGTCGCTAGGCCTAACGAACTCGTGGCGGAGGCCTGGCGACTGTTACGTCGAGTAGCGGCGGTGTCGGCCGTCAAGCTGCATTGGGTGAAGGCACACGCCGGAAACCCCGGAAACGAGAGGGCAGACCGGCTCGCAAAGGAAGCGGCGAGGGACCAAAACGCCAGAATCGCATATGCCAAGATTCCGATGACCACGGTGAAGAAACTGCTAAAGAACAGGACGATGCAGGCATGGCAACGAAGATGGATCGGCGCCGAGACCGGCCGCCTAATCTTCAGATTCCTACCGGACGTCGCGCAAAGAATATTTACTGCACCGGAGCTGGACCCCTTTACAGTCCAGCTCGTAACGGGGCACGGCGGAACCGGAAGTTATCTGAAAAGATTCGGAAAGACCGATGTCGAGCGGTGCGCGTGCGGGCACGACACCGAAGACTCGGGGCACATCATTTTTGAGTGCCGGATCGAGGAAGACGCAAGAAGGTTAGCGGACGCGAGATTGGTCGGCGCCGGCCTACGGTGGCCACGTACGTGGGAGGAAATCACGGCTATGGCGGACGAACGGGAATAGTGGGCGGAACTATCTAAATTCGCGAAACAAATGCAGAGATTAAACCGAACGTTGCGCGAGTAGTGTAATCCGGCTCGTTATTACTAAAAATCGCGTCTTTTGCCTATTGTGACACATCACCGATTATGACTTTATTACCGATTGGGACAATATAAAAACCGGATTTGACAGTGGCGCGCGCGTGCGGCATCAAGTTTCCTAATGCCACGCGCAAACTATGTTAAGGACCACCGGATCTAAATTACGTTCCGGTGTTAGAGTAGGCCGCCTCGGAAGAGAGGCGGAAGAAACGGATCCCCGATAACCACGTAAAGGTCTTGCGAATGGTTGCCGTGGGTGGGATGCGGGTCGGAAGAAGCCGCAGGACGGTGCGGACCTTGCGTCAACCGGATGTCGCTCGTAAGGAAACGACGGGCGAACGAAGATCCGTCCACGGCATCGTTTCGGGTCAAATGGGAGTTGCCAAGTTTTTTATTGGACGTCGCCGATCTTCCGAGGGCAGCGAATCGACGGGAAAGAGTAGCGGATAAGAACCACCGGAGCAGCCACGGAGTCGGAGCGACGTGGGGGCGACGGTGTTAGTGAAAGTGCTAGTGCTAGTGACCGCGAGTGACAGTGTTTATCCTGCGGAAATGACGGAAAAGTGCTAGTGCTTGAGTAGGTTTGACCGGACGCAAGCTTCACTTGCGTACAGTCGACGCATTTCCTTCAAGGGAAAAGCGTCGACTTAGATAAGTAGCATCAAGGGCGCGAGCTTCACTGGGTTGTCCAAAACAATCAATATGGGTTCATCTTTTGTACATTTCGTATGATTTTTTATGTGTTTAATTAGATCCAAGAATAATATGGACGTCATCCATCCTGACCCTGACTTGTTGGCTAATCCAAGACTTCCTGTGGGCGCACCTTTCATAAAAACATTCTTAAACTTTGCTCTTGCAAACACATACACAGGAGGAATTTTATTTCCGACTCCACTTATTAAGTTTTGGCAATAACTTTCGGTGCATCTAAAACAGTGGAAACGTCTGTTTAATCCAAATTGTAGGTTCGTTCTGGTGGTATCTTATACTTTTCCGTAAATTATCAAAAAATTGCTTCACATTTGTTTCATTAAATCCGGAGGCTCTTGCCATTCTGGTATTTTCTGGCTTCTTTAGTGGCAAAACTGGATACCTCTTCATAAATAATTTCATCCAATCTTTTCCAGCGAATAACGAGTTATTCCAGCTCGGCGGATACTTTATATTTAGTTTTTTGGCATAATCGTATGCCAGTTTTTTAGCTTGTGTATATGCGAGACCATAATTTATTTCGAACTTTGGATAAAATATTTGGCTAGTTGTTCTTCTCGGGCAGATGTGAAAACTTGTTGAGACGAATACTTTGATTGGAATGGTGACGAAAATGTTACTTGAACATCTGGATCTTGTTTGTCAGAAGCGTCAGGGTCTTCCAGACATCGTCTTTTTATTTTCTTCACTCAGTTACCGGTCAATTTTCTCGAATTGTAGGTCGTGGCTGCAGTTCTTATTGAATGTCTTCCTTGCAAGACATCTTCAACAGCGGTAATTATATTCTTCGCCGATATGGCAGAACGATTGGTCTTCCTCTTGTAAGTCCTTACCATGTTAATCCCTGAAAAATATGTTCAGTAATTTTCCACATTTTTCTCTGGGGCAGATTGGGACAGTGTCCATATGTGTCCCCAACTAGATGTCCCAATCTACCCCAATCATGCTTATAAACAAATTGAAGTTATGTAAAGAACTAAAATAAACAATTACTTCAGCATATACCGACATAGTAAGGGTAAACAAGTCAACTTACCTCTAAAATTATAACTGAGTTAATTCTAGGATCCACATGGAAAATATTCGATCTCAAACGATTTCCGATTTGTTTACAACGCCGAACACGTGCATATAGCAAAGTGTAATTAGCTACTGAGTCGCTTGACGCTGTCGAAATTTTTCTACAATGAAATGGGTACGTGGTGCGCTCTAATGGTCAAACGGTACAATTAAACTTTACGCTTAGTGGCGCTAAAATTTGAAATGTGCCCTGTGTCCCACTGCCCCCCTCTCCCCTATACACCATATCTTAATTATTTCGGAAATATGAAACCATTAACGTGTAAACTACACGTCCGAATAATAATTCCGTAGCGATTTTACAAATCACGTATTTAAAAATTACATTTACGAGAAAAATATTTAATGTTTATAGCCGCTGGTCGTTTAGAAAAGATACTTTAAAACCAATAAAAATATAACATTTACAAAACAAGTGCTGACAAATGATTGATTATAGTCGAAGGCCATAACATTACTTAATGAATATTCAGAGAAGGCATAACACTTACAAACAAATAACGAATATAATATTTACCAACAATTAAGCTTACATCTGTAAATTAATTAATTAATCTGTTAATTAAACTATGTATTAATACGTGAAGAAAAAACGTTGTACCTTTTTTAAGCACATTGCGCTCACGGAGGAGTGTGAGATTTGACATGGTTAAAGTTCATGTGATTAAAAAGTACAGAAAGCCAAAATGTATGTATGACATGTGTTACAAATAAATAAATTAATGCATAATGACGTATTTGTACAAACTTGCAAGTGTGAGTAATAGAACAAAATTAAAAAAAATACATGCAATGATTATAGGGGTATACTCTTTGACAAAAGAACCTCAATAATATTGAAACTTTAAAATTGAATGATTTACGGTCGAATTTCGACCACTGGGCAACCACTAGTAAATAATAAAATGAAAAAAAGTGTATAAATTAGACAATATTCAAAAATATGCATATAAATTAAGTTTTAACTTACCATAACAGAAGGTGTATTAAGTTGCCCCCAGCTTGTATTTATTATCGGGTTGTTTACGTTTTTGATTGCACTCCCTTGCACCACATGTCTTTTTTTTGGACCAACCAGATTGGAAAGTTATGAACGTATTCTGTTTTTCAACACTAGCGCCTCCAAATTAATAAAATTAAGTTTTCTTCATAGGTACCGCTTGCACTTGTATTGCACCAGTATCTACCACTAAAAGTTTGGAATGCACTTCCTAACGAATGTCCGATAATCGATTCCGAACATTGCTATCTTTTGTACAAAAGTATCTTTAATTAGTTTAATTATTTGCCAGTTGAGATCTCAGAGAGAGTCGCTATTTTCACTACGTTGTTGTAACCTAGGTTGCCCACTCCAATATAATATTTGCACAGTATATTATAATAAGTATATTTAAAAAAAATAATAACAAATGAAAACAGGCATATGCAATAATAAAAATAAAAACGATTCTCTTAAATGCTTGAGTTCTCGATTCGGTCCGGTCTAAGTCGTTGGCTGTAACATATACCAGTTATCAAAGCACGAGCTGATCGGTAGGTGAGTGGTTAAAGTTTTGTGTAATTAACAGGTGATTGTTATCGTATAATTTATAGCAAAAGTGTCATCAACAATGTGTAGTGAATCACTGTATTTAATGTGTTGGGAAGTCCTGGAAAATTATTAAATCATGTGATTAAGTTATGATTATTAGTACCGTTATCTACTTAAGAATTGTATAGTTGAAATCGGGGTGGTTGAAATATTCAGGTAACGGGGCTGAATGCACCACATGTGATGCACAAAATCAGGTTATTTTACGACTTCGTAAAATAGCAATGTGTATAGGAATTTTTCATGTAAATAAAGTGATTTGTTGGTTATATTAAATTTTACGTGGTATTCAATTAAATTTGTGTTAATGGGCTTAACAAGAGTATGGGATGGTGTAACAAAGTATACACGTTCAATTCAAAAGGGCGATTAATACAGAAATTGAATTAATGTAAGTGTAAGTGTTTTGCAATACAGGGGTGTGTAATTTAATTACACTTTTAGTGCTGGAGAATGTTTACGAGGCGAATTGGAGTAATCTAAAAAGGAGGATAACGTAGTTAACTAAGGGAAGGTTGCTTAATTATATGTGATAATTTGGTGTGCAAATTGATACACGAAAAGTGATTTCGGTAACACATGAATATTAAATGAAAATACAACGTGATATAATGAATTTAAATACCGGGTGGCTGGCTAGCTGGTGGCAGGGCCAGGGTGGTGTTTACGTGAATTCAGGATTTTTGGTGGTGGGCTAGATGGTGGAAAACGGGTGGAACGTGGTAGGGAGAAATGACAAGTGGATATAGATATATAAGTTTATAATTATATGGTGATGGTATTCTGGGATATTTAGTAGGAGCTAGGAATGATTCGCTGTCATATTTTTATTTACCCTTCGGAGACGTACCGCCGTTGTTCAAATAATGATACTAGCTACCCTATTTACACCCCTCGAGGTACAGACTCCGAGTAGATATAAATAAGGGGAACGTTTATTAAATACTCACTGGGAATGGACAAGGTTGTAGATCGCGTTATAGAATTACTCGGTAATTGGGGTCGGGACCACCATTGACCAAATAACGCTATTAGTAATCCTTAGACACCCCTCGAGGTACGTACTCCGAGCGCATATGTCTGGAATTACTTCCTGGTCACTAATTTGGTTGGGAACGAATACCTTCGTAATACCATTTTACTTCTTGGGGCCTAAACCTCCGGTAGTGAAGTAACACTACTAAATAACTATTTACACCCCTCGAGGTACGCACTCCGAGTAGATGTGCGAATAGCTACAGTTCTGTTCACAGGTGATATAATCAGAACAGGTAATTATGTGTAATGGAATCAGGTTGTTTGGGGAACTATTAATGGTTGGAATATGATAGGCAGGTTTCAGTATAATTATAAAAGCGCAGGTAATTCTCAGAAATTCTTTTCTTAAAATTTAAAGAAAGCGGGTATGAGAATAAACAATACTGGTAGACAGGAGATCGGTTATTTATGGGGGACTCGGCGTGGAGTGGGTAACTGATAGTATTATTAAACAATACTACATTTAGTTGTGAAAGGGAATAGGAAACAAGTTTTGACAGGAATTTATTTACTAGGATAGGAAAATTAATGGTAAGAATTTTTAGGATCATTACAACTGCTACCCCCCTACTTTTAATTTATTGAACGTTTTTTATGTTGTTGGATTGCACTCGTTCCGCGCTCTTATGCACCGCATTTCTTTCTTTTGCGTTCTTTGTTTTGCTTAAGCTTTGAACAGGACCTTAGCCCTCCACTTTAACAAAAATGTTTTTTACCTATATCTTGCACTTGTATTGCACTATTATGCACTACTAAATGCTTGGATTGCACTTACTAGAAAATGTCCGATAATCGATTCCGAAAATTACTAACTGGTCTTCCCCCTCTTAATTTATTGAATTTTTTTATGTTGTTGGATTGCATTCGTTCTGCGCTCCCATACACCGTGTTCTTTTCCTTTTGCATTGTTTTGGGCTGCTAAGTTTTCTACAAATTGCGTTCCCGGACACTATCCCTCCCTCATTAACAAAATGGTTTTTTCTTTACCATTCGCTTGCACTTATATTGCACCACTGTGCACCGTTAACATTTTAAATTACGTTTCCTAACAAATGTTTGATAATCGAGTTTGAAAATTACTACCCCCCTCCCAAATTTATTGAAAGATTTTTTAATGAAGTTATAAACAAATTTTATTTTCGGACCCTCCCTTTCTCCACTCCCACTTCTATAACATTAAGTTTATTCTGTTTCTTTCGCTTGAATTTATACTGGATATTTTGGATTGCACTTCTTTGCAGATGGAAAATCGAGTCCGAGCCTTGTTAAGTTTCCCCTTCCCTCACTGTGAAAGTTAAATCATTTGATAGAGCCGTTTGATTGCATCAATGTTGCATCTTTATGAAAAGTAAAATTTTAAATTACATTTCATACAAAGTATCTAAGATTATTATAAGTTTTTGTTATGAACGAATAAGTTCAAAGGTAAATGTGTAATTAAAAATTATTATTAATTTTATTAAATACATAAATAAAAAGTTTACCTCGAGGTAAACTTTTTATTTATGTATTTAATAAAATTAATAATAATTTTTAAAGTATCTAAGAATTCATTCAAAGATTCAAAGCCACATCTTTCCAAATTATTTGTAAAGGATTTTCTTTGAAACAAGATACAAAATTAAAAAAAAATAAAGAGTATCTTATACTTTCACTGGTTCTTTGCACAGTTCTGCTCTACTAAAACTTCCAATTCATGATTTGCTGCATTGTAGCGATATGAAAGAAAATGTTCAGGCCACACAGTTGTTACTCTACTTCTTTCACTATAGGTATGGGTCTCTTTAGGAGATCTTGTAAAACTGCTACTTAAGTGCAATTGTTTAGGGACAATATAAAGTGTTTTACATTTTTGTGTAGTTGTATATTTCCCATAAACCATAACACCTATGAGAGAACAAAATTACCGTATTTAGTCATTCACTTGAAGTACTGCAGCACAGTATACTTCAAGCAGTACGGACAACTGTCAAAATTTGGGCGGCCCTTCCAATAATTGTCCACAAGAGACGTTACTTTTTATTGCATTAGCTCGGGAAAGTTATTTGTTATAGTTTGGTTATATCATACTGAATTTGGACTATTTATGTGTTGTTTATTATATTTTTGGTTTAATGTATTCCTAGTTGTTTAAACAGTAATTTATTTTTGTTGTTAATTCATTTTTGTTATGTTTATATATTTTGCTTTTTTTGTGTCATAATTTTTAATTTCTATTTAAAAACAATGGGATACTTTAAACCGCAAACTCCAAAAGCGTGGTAATGTATGTGCTGTAATATATTGTCGTAATACATCCTTGACTCCTAATATTACCTGTTTAGGTTTCCAAAACATAACAACAGGTGAGCTTAACAGTAATTGAGTGCTATGTAAGTATTAGTTGTAAGTATTTACCTAATTTCAATCGTAATTGTTGAACTAATGAAGCTGTCAATCACTCTTATTTGAATGTTTAAAATAAAACGTCTTGAATTTGTGTATAGCGGCAGTGTTGCCTTTTAATCACATAAAAATATCATTAGTTGAAATACTGTGTACTGACTTTAACTGCAAGTAATTTGCCATTAATTTTGTTTAAACCGAAAAGTATATTTGTGTGTGTATATATATATATATATATATATATATATATATATATATATATATATATATATATATATATAATAAGTAAGTATCCGCTATATTTTTCATTGATACCATCTATGGTGTTACAGTAAAGGTCCGCTCATACCGCCATCTTGGATATTAATTGCATTAATGACATCGAAGCGCCCATAGCTATTTGTCCCTACTGATGGAGTTATGCTGTGTCTAAAGTGTCAGTTTTGTTCCCGGTGGGGTCAAAATGGCACTAAACAAACGTTGCGGTAATACACAGCACTTACATCAAAGTCAAAGATAACAATTTAACATTTAATGAAACTTAATACTTAAGTGAAAATTGGAATGTATCAATACACCATCAACATTCTATCTGTCACCCTAGAGGTCACAGAGTGTCCGTTAAACCTTGCAATAATTTAACTAGAATTAGAATAATAATTTTTGAGATTTACTAATTTCACAAATAAAAACAAAATGCCACTTTTACGCGTCATAGGAGGATTTAAAAAACGCTCATTAGATTTAGGTGATGAGTACATTAAATTATTGTATTTCTCGAAAGTGGATTGTGTTATCATCACTAAACTATCACACTGATAGCATCGGATTCTACAGAATGAATTACACAAAACCTCAATTTACTACATAGTGGTGACAATGGAAGAAACGAAAGAAAACATTTGAATTTTAAGAATTGCATGTATTTACCTATTACGCCAGTTTATGTGTATTTCATAGTCATTCACCGTGATTTGTTTTTGGGTTTTCTTTAAAGCGCAACTGTACCAAGAATTTAAGGTGATGAAGTCGAAAGGTTCTGTTATAAACTGCTTTCCTTCTAATTTCAACTTATTGTATAGTACATATTTAGCGGTTTAATCTTCACCAGAATAACCAACGTTGGTACATTTTTCGCATTTCGTAACACAAAAGCATATCTTTAAGCACAATTTTTAACATATTTGATATGGTCGATACTGTATTTATGGAGGTGACGTCAGGTGGGTGTGCAACTTTCAGGAAATGTGAAACCAAGAATTGAGCCGTAGTAAATAAGTTCTATTAGTAATACCAGAATTTGAAGTTAGATGGCGAATTATCTCTACCACTAAATCACTTTTCAAGTCGAATAATTCCTTGATAACGGCTGTCACCAGCCCCGCGTCGTCCATATAGGCAACTCGTGCGTTGCACGAGAGTTTTTTCGCGGGGTATGTTTTCTAGGGTATTTTTTCATGGGGTATTTTTTCCGCGATTCGTTTTTTTTAACAAAATAAAACTAGCTGAAAGTACACACAGAAAACTGTAATTATTGTAAAACAATGTTTTCGTTTTCAAATGACCGGAACACAATTTTATTTTTTTGTATTGTTGAAAATTTATAAATTTAGAGGCATCGACAGGCGCCTTTGCATCCGCGGCGCCCTCGTGCAACGCACGAGTTGCCTGAATCGCGGAAAAAATACCCTGGAAAACATACCCCGCGAAAAAATTCCCCAGGTAAAAATACCCCACTGAAAAAGTACTCCCGGAAAAAATACCCGCAAAATAACCAAACGGTAATTCGAAAACTTTGCATTACCAATGGTATCTACTTAATCTTCGCTTTCCGGTATCTGTTAATTGCTATATAACCAAACGGTAATTCGAAAATTTTGCATTACCAATGGTATCTATTTAATCTTCGCATTCCGATAATCTGTTAATTGCTATATATTTAGTTATTCCATTATTCTTGTAAACAATAACCATTTGAGAAAGGTAATTGTAATCTTATTTTAATGACAACCCTAACCCTAATGAGCCTTGCAAGAAAAGAGTGATTATGTTATGTATTATCTTTTGTAATTAACCTTTTGAAATAAATCCTTTATTTGAAATGCCTAGATCCTTATATAAACCAACATTTTGAAATTTAATTTACTTTGATTACCTTTTATCATTAAATCATTATATTTACTCGACATATGTATGGAAAAAGGAAATATTAACGAATTTGAATTTAAATATTTGAGACACTCGTAAATGGGTCTGAGTTTGCGGGGTATTTTTTCCGAGGGTATTTTTTCATGGGGTTTGTTTTCCGGGGTAATTTTTCATGGGGTATTTTTTCCGCCGCTCAAAAAAACATAGATAAATCATTCTTTATTCATAATAAAGGCTTAGTCATTTGTCATGTTGTAACTACCATTCTGTGACTTGTATTTCGACCTCCCACATAAAAAATTTACGTGACAGATTTGTTTTAGCTATATTTATTATATTATCATACCGTTTGATAAATAGTTAAGCAAGTTTAAGGACTAAATATTTTTAATTGTTTTAAAGAAACTACTTCAAAGTTTTTCCACAACCTCAGAAATGTTTAAAAATTTAAACTGTTTTCTTTTTTATTAATTTTCACGATTGAATTATTTTTGCAATTAATAAAATATGAAGCGAATTAATTTCGATTTATATATAGATGTCTAAAGAGGAAAAAAGAAACTTTCTGGATATGAAAACTTATTAAACAAACGAAAACGAGAAGAAAACTTAGAACAAACTAATGCAAAAATAAGGTTTTTCAAAAATCAAGCATTTCTCAAGAAACAAAGACCTTCTGTCTACACCAACGGCGGAATTAGAAACTGAACCAAGTAGCAGCCAAATGGTTTCCGATTTCTTGATTCCTACAGTATGCTCAACTACTGATGAAGAACTGCTGGAGAATGAATTTGAAGTCAGTGTCAATATTCAGCTACAATCAACTTCTAGCAAAGATTGTAAACTTAATGACGGTGAAGAGAAATTTTTGCCACTTTCTGATGATCTAGGGCTATGGCCAAAAGTTTTATTTCCCCACTATGTTCAATTATTAGTAGATAATAGACCATATCATTAACAGATTAAAAATCAGATTTACCCTAAAGACAAATCAGGGCGTAAGTTTTCTGACACGTATTTTACTAGAATTTTACATAATAATGAAAAAGTTAAACGAGAATGGTTGTTATATTCTAAAGAAAAGAATTCTGTATATTGTTTTTATTGCAAAATCTTTAATGTTGCAAATTCTGCGAAAACTATAAAATTAAGTAACGATAATGGGTTTAATGATTGGCATCATTAAGTGAACATTTAAGTTACCACGAAAAAAGTAAGTTACATTTCCAGAATTTGAAGCAATGGACAGATCTTTTAAATCGAATGAAAAAGAATAAAACTATAGATTCTGAAGCACAAAAGATATTCAATAAAGAAACAAAATATTGGCATGCCGTTATTGAGCGTATTTTTTATACGATTCAATTTTTGGCTGAACAGAACTTTGCCTTTCGAGGTACTACTAATAAATTATATGAAAAAATTTCAATTTGTATGCACGATGATTTTATGATTTAATATATTAAGCAAAGTTAATATAGTGCCCAAAATTTTAATATTGTGCAAGCGTGTGCTGGTTTAAGTAATATAATTGATTTTTTAAAAAACTGTCTTTCAGATAATAGTTTTAATGATTTATTAGAAGAAGCTAGGAAAGTTGCGATTTTATTAGATATCGATCCAAAATTTAAAGATGAAGGCCTCGACAAGTTACAAAACAATTTAGTTAGGAAGGTGACGCTGAACCAATACAAAATGCAGAATTAAAATTTAAAGTAGGGGAGAGTTGGGTAAAACAGGATACTTAGTGTTTAGGACCTTATAACTTTTTGAATAAAGTACTGCAAAGGACAATGTTTTACCTCTAATTTCACTAGTAATTGCACTTTTGATTGCAATTATCATTTATGAAAAATTAGATGATATATCAGAGAAATATACATTATTTTGTTTACGTTGCAAGTATCCCGTTTTACCCTACTAGGTGGGTATCCTTCAGGAGACTTCATAAGGAAGAAAAAATAATTATTGTAGGTAATACAAAAAATAAATAAATAAATAAATAAAAAAAAAATACAAAATAAAATTTGCTTACGAGAAATGATTTTTAGTATATTCTACAAAAACTAAACAAAGGAACATTCACAAAAAAAGCTTAGATTATTATTATTATTATTGACAAAAGTCACAAATAACAACTTCATCGTCGTCGATTCCCACTCCTGCACACGCTTCATGAGCCCAACCTTAATAATGCGGACACTATCCAGCCATCTTCTGACTTAGAATTCGAATAAAGTTCACTGCAAAATATGCATGTTGCTTCTTGGCTTTCTTCTTCAGACTTGAATCTTCAGCGTCTTCAGTCTGCTTCCTACTTCTAATTTTTTGTTTATTGGCATTTTCTTGTCTTGCTACTTTCGTGTATTGTTTTTCTGAAGTGCTGCAGTTATTCTTAATTAGTTTCTTTGCTTTTATGTTTCTTCTAGTTGTCTTCTTATTTGCATTTGCATTATCTTTTTTATTCAGTTTGGTCATATGGGCTGCTTTTTCCGTATCATCGATGTTTAATTTTGGCTTCTTTGCAGAGCTTTTTTTGATACTGTCTTCGAGTTCGTTTTTATATGGCGTCGATGTTAACACTGCAGTTTTACCCCTTCTTCTGTCGTTTTGATTAATTTTTCTTTCTGAATGAGGGAGTGGAACAACCTGTTTTGGCGTTACAACAAAATTCTCAGTGCTGTAGGAACATGAAGGAGTGACATTCCCATAAAAATGCTTCGCGGGAATTGGACCTGGAGTAGTATCTTGTGTGTTTAAGGTATTTGAAGTATGTTCTTGATCTCGTGCTTGAATTTTTTTTAGGGTTTCCGTGGTGTTCTTGGTGGTGTTCTCGGTGGTGTTTTAGGTGGTGTGTCCGTTGGTGTTCTTGCTGATGGCATGTATGATGTTCTTGGCGAAGAATTTGTAATTTTAGGTAACAGGTTATCGTTATCTACAGTTTGACTATTTGTATTGTCTTCTATAGGTCTATTTGTAGTTTAGGCTGGTTCAAACATCCAGTCTGGGAATATCTCTGGGTTTAGAGGATGCACACCTGTTTTCCTAAATCCACTTACCGCTGTTTGAACACTAGCAGCTTTCATGAAGGCATTTCCAACAAGTTTGCCTATTTGAGATATCGTAATAGGCCTGCCTGGTTGCTGTTGCATCCGTCTTTGTACTTCTGAACTGTAGTATGTGCTGAGTGGTGACATAAAACTTACGTCTAGAGGTTCTAGGCGGTGAGTTCTATGCGGCGGAAAACATAGTAACACAACACCGTTCTCCCTGGCCCTTTGAATCAACTCCAGATTCTTGGTGTGGGTAGCCTGCCCATCAAGAAGCAAAAGCACAGGGTGTTCTTTTGAAGGATTGGAAAAAGAACTAAATATATCAAACCAGCTCGAAAATATTTCTTTCTGCATCCACCCTGATGGATGATAATGAGCTGTGCTTCCAGGAGGAGCATCATCCAGGAGCTCTGGCTTCGCCCTAGCTCTTGGGAAGACGAACATTGGTAACATAAATACACCAGTAGCACTCATGCAGATCTCCAGCGTTACCAAAACTCCACGTTCTGGTGAAGATAAACAGCCAACTTGTCGTGTTCCACGTAACGACAAACATCTCGACCCTTTTTTTGGCACTGTCATAATACCCGTCTCATCGACATTAAAGATGTGCTCAGGGGGTATTTTGTGTTTTTTAATAGTTTCACATAACATATTGAAGAATCTTTCAACTGCAGGCCTATTGAAACCCATGGCCCTCGCAAGTGATGTTGGCCCAGGTGAACGAAGTTTGATCTTCGGATGCCGGCTTAAAAAGCTGTATAACCAAACTTTACCGGCTTTCTTTTTATTTTTGTTAAATCTATTTGGCAAACCATTACGATCTTCCAATTCAAACGCCAAACTTCTAAATTCGTTAAGAGTTAAGCCAAAAAGCATTGCTTTCATGGACAAAATGTGTTCGACTAGCTCCTCTTCCTGACCCGGGGTGAAAACAGGTTTGTGACGTACTAGTCCTTTTTTGGCAGACTCCTCCCCGTTGAGAACACCCTGCATAACTTTCTTCACCCGTGCTTCAATGGTCGTACGAGGAACCCCATATTCTTTAGAGGCCTTGAGATACCCCATTCTTCCTTCTAGTACTTCTTCAACAGCCTGACGCATACTGTCCTCGTCCCAATTCTGCCTTTCCGTTTTTCTTTTATACTTGTCCATTGCTCTTCAAACATAAAAAAGAAATAATTTTAAATATAAAATTATACAAGCAATACTATATAGATGCGGCTGGGTAAAACGGGATACCATCCTGTTTTATCCAACCACTCTGTATCCCGTTTTACCCAACAGTGCATTGCGGAACATGTGTTCATATTTTAATAATTAAAAAAAGCAAAATACGGAAAACTATTGTAAATACCTATAGTAAATAAATGTAGTATTCTTTAAATCCACTCACCTTCAAATAATTTTACACTGAAAATTAAAAATCAACTTCTTAATATAGGTGAAATAATTTAGTTTAACCTCACACTTTAATAAATGCACCTGTCACGCCGTTCAGAGATAAACTAAAGTCAAAAGAGTACTTGTCGGGCGTAGAAAGGCAACATGGAATATTAGTTCAGCCATCACCAGATAGATGGAACTACCTGTTTTAAAATTAAACTGGGTATCCTGTTTTACCATACTATCCCGTTTTACCCAACTCTCCCCTACAATGTTTTTTTAATTTGATATATGTTACTACAACATCTTGTAACGATAGATTCGAACTGTTATGTTATCTGCCCATGCGGCAATTTTAAAATTTTTATGGAATATTTCGGAATTTAACAGTCACTTTGAATCGGAACAGCTAAAGTTTTGTAGAAACCTTCAGGGTATATTAAGTGATAAAAATCGAAATGAATTTGATATAAATGGGATAGAACTTATGCCACTGATATGCCAATTACTACCCTAAATTACATTGTAACCAATAATTTACATTATTCTTATCCAAATACTTTTGTGGAATTACGAATTTTATTGACAATGCCGGTTTCCATAGCCACAGCGGAAAGATCGTTTTCCAAATTAAAACCCATTAAAAACTATTTACGTTCTACTATGGTACCAGAACGATTGGAAAATCTTGCCATCTTTTCAATCGAATCTAGTTTAATTCAAGAGTTAGACATTGAAACGTTAATACAACAATTTTCAAAAAGCAAAGTCTAGTTCTGTTAAAATATATATATTCAATGTTCCAATAATTTTGTTTAAAATTTTTGCACTTATGAATAAAATTTTTAAAATTTAAAATTACTGTATAACGTTATTTTAAAAATAATTTTATCCATTATCTAACACCCATGTTAATTCATTTCGATTAACAGTTTTGATCATTTCGGTAAGTATTCGTATATTTTAACTTGAAAAATTCTAAGCTGAATGTGTGCAAGATACAAGTTAAAACAACAAAAATTCTACTATTTTATAACAAGGTTTGTTAATTTTTTTATAACAATGTATAGAGGCGCACTCTTTCTTTTTGCACGACGGCGCTTGATAAAGTTGGTGCGCCACTGTGAGTTATAATATCTAGAACATAATAATTACACTATCGAATCGAATGCACATGTGACGTTTTCGTTGACTAACTTAATATGCTTCAAATCGTCAAGACGACCATTGCGAAGCTGTGAAATAGGTTTAACTTTCGTCATGCTATCATAATTCGCATTTAGCAATTCAGAGTGTGGCTCCAGATACAATGTTCGTGGCCCTCCTTTCTTTACATCCCCCAATCCGCGATAATTTTCAATGGAAGTACCACTAGATTGACGATAAAGTTCAAGTGCATAGTTGTGATAACATTGAATACAGAAAACTTTGCCATCAGCTTCATCTCGTGAATTGTTTTTATGGACAAGACCTTTACATACAGGGCAGTGACAATCTGTAATCAACCTACGCTGGTAAGAGGGACATGGTTTATGAGCTTATAGCGAAGCGGAAGAATATACGCACAAATCGTGGATTTTCCATAATTAAAATACTTTTTGGGTTGTTTAATGGTGTATTTTGATATTTATATTTTACATAAATCATTACGTTTCGTCCTCAGTAGTGGTAATTCTTTAAGAATTTTTTAAGATGTTAGAATACATTTATAAAATATGAAAACGCAATCATAGGCTTATGTTTGCATTTAAGATGTTAAGCTTAATTAATCTTAAATAATTCTTATAGAATTACTACTACTCAGGACGATAACTGTAATTGTTATCGAAACGTATAGATTTATGTAAAATACAAATATAAAAATATACCATTAAAAACCCTAAAACAGCGAAGTATTGTTACGGTATAAACTGGCAGTGAAACGAAGTAACAGGTAGATTTTTGCACGACTAGCCAGCCGTCGGGGTGGGTTCGATGTACTGAGTCTTGCGCACAATAGGACAGTTTATCATATATAAGTCCAAATAGGGGTTGAAACGACATAAAACCGGGAACGGGCGCCAGAGTATTTGAAACGTCACAATAGGGGCTGAAACGCCCAATTACGTTAATTCACAGTTCGCTCAAACTACTCAAATAACTTGCTTACCTAAACGTAATATCCGCAGCAGATTTCGCCAACCTTAAAGGCTTCATAAATATTTACACGATTAGCTGAAATAATTGGGTGCCGCAAAATCAATCACTAAGTTGATAATAAAACAATACACTATAGTTACATTACGTTACTCTAAAAATTCGATACTTAAGGTAATTTCACTTCAACAAAAAACGCTTTAATTCTGTACACAATCGCTTGAAATGAAATTCCTCATATTGTAATTAATTATGCTCAAATCATAAAAGAGGAAAAAGTGCAATGATTCATCGACCTCGAAATGTACGTTATAGTTAAATAATTACTTGAAAAGCTTTTGGCCGTAATTATTTTATTTACACTATACCCATTGTAATGACGTCAGTTCAGTCAGTAAATTCAATAAAATTAAACACTAAATATGCGTGTCGCCAGATGCTGTGTAATAATAGGTTGACATTAAAAGTCCAATAACCTAAATATATGTAATGTGAAAACAATAAATAAAAAAACAAATCAGAACCATCGAAATACAGATATCTCTTACTGGTGAAGCCAGCTGGTTCACGATGACCTCTATTAAAATTTACTACAAAACTGATTTAAATGACCAAAAGAATAAATGGTTATTTTTCCACAAATAAATAATTAAATTGCGTGCTCGAAACGTAGTTATCACACACAATTTCGATATAAATTCATCAGTTTAAACAAGAATAAAAAAAACACCTTCAAATAAATTAGATAACGAAAATACGGATGGATACGTCTATATAGAAATTTAAATGGTAAAAATAAAGAAAAGTTAATCTAAAAAAAAAACAAACGTAACAAAAATAATACCAATGACATACCATAAATTTATCAGTATTCGTCATCCACCACAGACATCCGGAATTGACTTGCAGGAGGACAAGACGCTCGCAGCTCCTTACAATTATGCTAATATCGGCCTCTCTTTAAACTCGCGTTCTGATGAAATTTCAATCGAGCGTTTGTACACTAATAATGATATTAACACGACGTTCATTCTCTTTACCTTACTTTATACTAGCTAACTATACACAAAAGCTGGTTTATTTACAGCGCGTTACTGATTATCTTTACTCTAATAATGTATAAGTCATGGATAATTCTTAATATTCTTAAATTACGAAAAACTTTATTTTATTTACGGCAGGTTATTTGCTTAATAGCGCACTGTGACCTTTACATTAGAAACTTTGGAACAAACGTTGTATTTTTCCGCCAAAAAGCGAAAACTTCTCCAGAGAATGACGAAAGCACTTGGTACTTTAAACACTAAACCCCTTTATGGATCTCGATAAGCCCTATGGACCAACGGCACAAAATGATAAACTGGTCTCGTGAAGGTTGAACAATTATATGACCCCTTATTTGGAATCTGAGGGAATGAGAATCCCTGCAACTATAGTTCCTTCAACACGGACCTGAGTCAACATTGTTCCGCGGTAATCACTACGTCACCGTAACGCTAAACTTAGCGCTTCCAAGCCTAGACTACCACTGCTGTCGTTCATAATTTCACTTGCAGCCACATTGGTTTTTTTAAACCCCCTCTATATAATTAGCCAATTAAGAAAAAGGTACTCAAATTATACTAACTATGCGAACTCACGAATTCCCACTCAAAAATCGTTGGAAGCAATTGCCACTTAACACTTACCACTTAAATAAAATTTTCCGCTGAAATAGCGATTCAATTAAATTAATACATTTGTAGTCATGTGTACCAAATAAACCATTTAGACAAACATTAGGTACACTATTGTAGATTACTGGTAAAGGTCAGATATTTAGTGGATAAAAACATAACATTTTGTTCATAACTATTGCTAGTATTATTTAGTAAATTGCATTTGTATTATACAAATTTTTAAAATGCTTTGAAATAATCTCAAGAAATATACATCAGTTGTTTCTGTTCAAATTTACTTACTCAAACAGAATAATATTTCTCTACGCGGTCGGATGTTTGATAAATTGGAGGGGGAGAGGGTTTAGTAATGTTCAGAATCGATTGACAAACATTTGTTAGGAAACAGAATTTAAAATTTTAATGGTGCACAGTGGTGGAGTATAAGTGCAAGCGAAAGGCAAAGAAAAAACCCAATTTTGTTAAATGGGCAGGCATAGGGTCCGGGAAAGCAATTTTTTGAAAACTTACCAGCCCAATACGGTGTAAAGGAGTGCGGTAGTTAGTAATGTTCGGAATCGATTATCGGATATTTTTTAGGAAGTGCAATCCAAACTTTTAGTGGTGCATAATGATGCAATAAAAGTACAAACAAAAGGTACAACAAAAACTAAATTTTATTAAAGGGTAGGGTTCGAAAACGAAATGTGTTCATAACTTTCCTACGTGGGTGGTGTAAAAAAGGGACATGTGGTGCAAGGGAGTGCAAAACTCTAAGTCAACCACATGAAAATGAAATATTATCATACGCCTAAAACCTCGGGAATACGAAAAAGGATCACGTACACATGTTTCTGATACCATTCTAAGCTTTGTAGAAGAAACTATAATTGTAGTACTAAATCTATTGTATTGTTAATATTCAAGCTACAGTTATGCTGTCTTAAATGACATAATTCAATAAAATTATAAATAAGGGGAGATTTCTTATCATGTACAGTAGTATCACGAAGAAGTTTCGGTGCCATGAAGAAAATAACATTTAGGTGATTTGATTTTTAAGTGATTGTTTTTTTAAAGTTCTGCTTGGTTGTTATTCTATTTCTTAACATTTTGAAACTTTATTTCTATTAACAAATGAATAATTAAATTTTTTTTAAAAAGCGATGTTTTAGTCATTTTAAAATGAATACAATATATAATTCTGGAACAGCCCGATTTGACTTAGAATGAACATTCTCTCTAAAAAGTTTTGTTTTAAACATAGAACTAAATTTAGACAAAACCTCGATCTGTACAAGATCGTAACAGAAAATATTTATTTTTTTTGGGTTTGATTCTCAAGTTTTATACGTTTCGACAACAATTCTTCTATCGTCGTCAGCAAGCTTAATATAATTTATAAATAAATGTAAATGTCAAACAAATTTATAATATCTGAAAACGCAAGTCTTCTCCTTTTCAAATCCAACCGTGCAGTATGAACACACGGGACGATGCACAAAGGTTACACAATACATAGAAACTGCTTCTAGAGAAGCACGGGCCAGTTACTACACGAGACAAGGTCCAAGTAACTAGAAAACAACAACCAAAAAAGAAAGAAGAGAAAGTAATGAAAGCGACCGTAGTGGAAATGAAAAGGAAAACCACAGAGAAAGTGACACGTCAACTACAAAACCACCGGAGAACAATCAAGATATAAGCTCGTTTCGAATCGTAAGAAGTCAAGCACGGATCACCTGGAAAATGCTGATGTAATTCAATCGTAATGAAGGAGCTGACAACGTAGGAAGAAACGCGGAAGAACAAAACAACACCACAAACACACACACACGCACGCACGCACACACGCACACACGCACACATGCACACACGCACACGCACATACGCACACACGCACAGACGCACACACGCACACACGCACACACGCACACACGCACGCACGCACGCAGGCACCACGCAGACACCACGCAGACACCACGCAGACACCTTGCAGTCACCACGCAGACACCACGCAGACACCACGCAGACCGCACGCAGACACCACGCAGACACCACGCAGACACCTTGCAGACACCACGCAGACACCACGCAGACACCACGCAGACACCAAGCAGACACCACGCAGACACCACGCAGACACCACGCAGACACCGCGCAAACACCACGCAGACACCACGCAGGCACCACGCAGACACCACACAGACACCACGTAGACACCACGCAGACACCACGCAGCCACCACGCAGACACCACGCAGACACCACGCAGACACCACGCAGACGCCACACAGACACCACGCAGACACCACGCAGGCACTACGCACACACCACGCAGACACCAAGAAGACACCACGCAGACACCACGGAGACACCACGCAGACACCACACAGGCTCCACGCAGGCAACACGCAGGCACCACGCAGACACCACGCAGACGCGCAGACACCCAGACACGCAGACACGCTGAAACGTACACGCGCAGACACGCAGACACTAAGACACACAGACACACAGACACACAGACACACAGACACACAGACACACAGACACACAGACACACAGACACACAGACACACAGACACATAAACGCACAGACGCACAGACACACTGGCACACAGACACACAGACACACAGACACACAGACACACAGACACACGGACACACAGACACACAGATACACAGACAGACAGACACACAGACACACAGACACTCAGCACACTCAGACACACAGACACACAGACACCAGACACAGACACACACACACACACAGGCACACACACTCGAGCACACAGACACGACACCACGACACACGCACACGGACACACGGACACACGACACAGCACACACGCACACACACACACACTCACACACTCACACACCACACACCCACACTCACACACCCACACACACACTCACACACCACACACCACCACACACCACACACCACACACCACACACACCACACCCACACACCACACACCACACACACCACACCACACCCCACACACTCACACATCACACTCACAACTACACACACTCACACACACCACACACACTCCACACACTCCACACTCACACTCACACTCACACACACACACACTCCACACACTCAACACCACACACTCCACACACACTCCACCCACACCTCACACTCACACACACACACCACACCCACCCCACACCCACACACACCACACAACACTCACACACTCCACACACCCACACACTCACAACACACCACACACTCACACCTCACACCACACACTCACACACACACACTCCACCACCCACACCAACTCACACACCACACACCCACACACCACACACACCACACACTCACACACCACACACTCCACACACTCACACACCACACACCACACACCACACCACACCACCCACACCACACACACCACACACTCCACACTCACACTCCACTCACACACACCCACACCTCACACACTCACACACTCACACTCACCACACTCACCCACACCTACACTCACACCTCCCTCACACACTCACACACTCACACCTCCACACACCACACACTCACACCTCACACACCCCTCACACACCTCACACACTCCACACTCACACCTCACACACTCACACACACACTCACACCTCACACACTCCACACACTCACACCTCACACACCTCACACACTCACACCCACACCTCACACACTCCACACTCACCTCACACCACACCTCACACACCCACCCTCCACACTCACACACTCCACACCTCCACACCACACCCACACACTCACTCACACCTCACACACTCACACCACACACTCCACACCCCACACACTCCACACACTCACACACTCACACACACACTCCACCCCACTCACACCTCACACACTCACACCACACCCACACACTCACCACACTCACACACTCACACACCACCCACACCTCCCCCACACTCACACCACACCTCACACACTCACACACCTCACACACTCACACACTCCACACACTCCACACTCACACACTCACACACACCCACACACTCACACACTCACCACCTCCACACCTCCCACACACTCACACACTCACACACTCACACACCCTCACCACTCACACCCTCACACTCACACCTCACCCACACCCCACACACTCCACACTCACACCCCACACCTCCACACTCCACACACTCACACTCACACTCCACACCACACCTCACACACTCACACTCCACACTCACACACTCCACACACTCACACCTCACACCACTCCACCACCCACACTCACACACTCACCTCACACTCACACACCTCACACCTCACACTCACACCTCCACCTCACACACTCACACTCCACCTCCACCTCACACACCTCCACACTCACCTCACACACTCCACACACTCACACTCACACTCACACCACACACTCCCACACACTCACACTCACACACTCACACACTCCACACTCCACCTCCACACTCCACACTCCCCCTCACACACTCACACACTCCACTCACACTCCCACACTCACACCTCACACACACACACACCTCACACACACATCACACATTCACACACCTCACACACACACTCACACCTCAAACACACTCACACACTCACACTCTCACACACTCACACACTACACCTCACACACAACACACACACCACCACACACACGCACACACACACACACACACACACACACACACTGTCACACACTCACACACTCACACACTTACACACTCACACACTCAAACACTCACACATCAAAATTGAAGTCAATTTGAGTCATAAACATTGAAATCTCTCAGAATTGAATTGAGACAGAAGATACTCAATTTTCAAATTAAGGTAATCGTAGAGTTTCACAAATTCAGGACCAGAACGTGAATCCAGTAACGTCAAATTTTTTATTCTCAAAGAATATATCCTCTTAGAAACGATGTTGTCCTTGAAATAGGCACACAATTCTCCTTGGTATCGAACGTTAGAAAGAAGATTATATTGAGGAAATTTCAAGTCGGATGAATCGGAGTTTTCAGGGGAGAGTTGTGTTTCAAAAAGAAACAAAATGTCAGGTTGTAAATGTACATGATGTTGGTAAACAGCATTAAGATTGGTCATTTAATCATTTTTTAAATTTTTAATTAGTTAATTAATCCGATAGAAAGACAGTAGTGGCGAGAGAAAGAATAAGATTAGATTAAGGATAAGAAAACGGTGACAGGTAGCCCTTACCGAGCTTAGAAAATCGAAGAATCGTTATTAAGTAAATGTGATGTTACCTCCCCGGCTAGCATGGAGTGCACATGCCTTCCACCTTTAGCTATTGTTATCTATTAAAAATTTAGAAATTTATCTTTACTAAAATGTAGTATGCTTTTAAGTGGATATAATCGTTATAGTGTTTCTTCTTTACAGTCGGTGATATCTGCAATTACTGTCGAAACGTATTGTATAATTTAGATTTAAATATATAATGTAAACACATAATAAAAATAGCTAGTCTCATTAATACAGATTTGGGGGAAAACGTGAGCTACTTACAAGGTCTATTTTATGGGGATTACTAATCTAATGAACTTGTTCAATACGTTTGATATCAGAAATTCGAATGGTCTTGGAGAGGATTTCGTTGTTGCAGTATAATTTATATATTGTATAATGTTTTGTCTATTAGATGGAGAAAAGTGGCCACACACTCACACTCACACACTCACACACTCACACTCACACACCTCCACACCACTCACACACCTCCACACTCACACACCTCACACACTCACACACACACACTCACACTCTCACACCTCCACACCTCACACTCACCTCACACACTCACACACTCACACACTCACACCACACACTCACACACTCACACCCACACACACTCACACACACACACACACTCTACACCACACCACACACTCACACCTCACACACTCACACACCCACACACTCCACACTCCCACACTACCACACACTCACACCACACCTCACACACCACACACTCCACACTCCACACACTCACACACTCACACTCACACACTCACACACTCACACACTCACACACCTACACCACACCCACACTCACACATCACACACCACACACACACTCACACTCAAACACACTCCACACTCACACACCTCACACATCTCACACACTCACACACTCCCACACACACACACACCACACACTCCACACCACACACTCCACACACACTCACACCCACACCACCACACACCACACTCCACACACACACACACCCACACTCACACACTCCACACTCACCTCACACCTCTCCACACACTCCACACTCCACACTCACACACTCCACACACTCACACTACACACACACACTCCACACTCACACACCACCACACACTCACACACACTCACACACTCACACACCTCACACACCTCACACACTCACACACTCACACACTCACACACCCTCACACTCACACACCACACACCACCCACACACACTCACCACACTCACACACTCACACACACACACTACACCACCACACTCACACCTCCACACTCACACACTCACACCAACACTCACACACCTACACACACTACACACTACACACCACCACTCACCACACCTCACACACTCACCACACTCACACCCACCACACACTCACACACTCACACACTCCACACTCACACTCACCTCACACACTCACACTCACACACTCACACACTCCACCTCACACTCACACACTCACACACTCACATCCTCACACACTCACACCCACACACTCACACCTCACACACTCACTACACTCACCATCACTCACCACTCCACACTTCTCACACACTCACATCACACCACTCACACACCTCACACACCACACTCACACCACACACTCACACACTCACACACATTCACACACTCACACCACCCACACTCACACACTCACACTCCTCACACACTCACACATTACACACACACCACACACATCACACACCACACCAACACACACCACACCACACGCACACACACACACACCACACACACACACACCACACACGCACACACACACACACACACACACACACACACACACACTCACACACACAACTCACACACTCACACACTCAAACACTCACACATCAAAATTGAAGTCAATTTGAGTCATAAACATTGAAATCTCTCAGAATTGAATTGAGACAGAAGATACTCAATTTTCAAATTAAGGTAATCGTAGAGTTTCACAAATTCAGGACCAGAAAGCGTGAATCCAGTAACGTCAAATTTTTTATTCTCAAAGAATATATCCTCTTAGAAACGATGTTGTCCTTGAAATAGGCACACAATTCTCCTTGGTATCGAACGTTAGAAAGAAGATTATATTGAGGAAATTTCAAGTCGGATGAATCGGAGTTTTCAGGGGAGAGTTGTGTTTCAAAAAGAAACAAAATGTCAGGTTGTAAATGTACATGATGTTGGTAAACAGCATTAAGATTGGTCATTTAATCATTTTTTAAATTTTTAATTAGTTAATTAATCCGATAGAAAGACAGTGGTGGCGAGAGAAAGAATAAGATTAGATTAAGGATAAGAAAACGGTGACAGGTAGCCCTTACCGAGCTTAGAAAATCGAAGAATCGTTATTAAGTAAATGTGATGGTACCTCCCCGGCTAGCATGTAGTGCACATGCCTTCCACCTTTAGCTATTGTTATCTATTAAAAATTTAGAAATTTATCTTTACTAAAATGTAGTATGCTTTTAAGTGGATATAATCGTTATAGTGTTTCCTCTTTACAATCGGTGATATCTGCAATTACTGTCGAAACGTATTGTATAATTTAGATTTAAATATATAATGTAAACACATAATAAAAGTAGCTAGTCTCATTAATTCAGATTTAGGGGAAAACGTGAGCTACTTACAAGGTCTATTTTATGGGGATTACTAATCTAATGAACTTGTTCAATACGTTTGATATCAGAAATTCGAATGGTCTTGGAGAGGATTTCGTTGTTGCAGTATAATTTATATATTGTATAATGTTTTGTCTATTAGATGGAGAAAAGTGGCCATCATGGCAAGCTAAACTGAGGCGACCATTCGTCCAATATTATACGGGACAGTCTCATCATTTTGTATACGTAATTATTTTAATAAGTTACAAAAATATTTCGTATTTATAAAGAGGTCCCTTTTTTTTGTCCCGTTTCTAACGATTAATTGTTTAGAAGGAATTAATCAAAGCCTAAAAAGTACAAAAAAGATAGCGAAACCTTCAGATCAAACACAATACGATGATTGCTTATGAGCCAGTATTAAGTATCAAGTTTAGAGCGAAAAGAATTTGCTTACGACGGTGTCTTTTACGCGAGGAAAATAAATATACCGGTGCGTGTAAATAAAAATAGTGTAAATAGTACGTTGGTTAAGGATAACGTTAAGCGTTAATGAACAACTGTTTTTAAATAAATAATCGTTATAGTGTAGTGTATATCTGGACGGTAGAAAATCAGAAAATGCCAAAAAGAAAGTGTACATTTAATAGAAATTTGGAAAGTGAATATCCATTTATTAAAAAGGCAACCTCAGAGAGTGATATAGATTGCTTAAAATGTTGTGCACAATTTTCATTTGGACGTGGTGAAAAGGTGGATATTGTTCAACACATATCAACACTTAAAGCATATATTGTTACTTCTAGTAGTAGCAAAGTGTCGTCTTCTTTTCGTAAGGACACGCTTGGAAGTGAAGAATCAAACGTAGCTGCGATTAAATGTACTTGGTCATACCACAACGTGATCCACAATCAGTCTTTTCGTTCTATGGATTGCACCAGTAAGCTAATAATAAAGTTGCTTTCAACAAAAATTCGCATGTGCTAAAACCAAATTTTAAAGTATTGTGTGTAACATTTTACAAAAAGAATCATTAAGCTCTATACAAAATGATCTTGGATCGGTCAATTTTGTAACAATCTATACCGATTGTTCAAATCACGGGAGCGTAAAAATTGACCTATACTGGTAAGATATTTTATGAAAGACAAAGGCATTCAAGTAAGACTTGAAAGTTCAAGATCTGCCAGTTGAAACTTCAGACATATCCAAATATATTATTAAAACTGTTGACAAATGCGAATGAATAACGAAATTAATGGCAATGTGCGCTATTTTTGAGGCGCAGCAAGACATGGCCAAAATGTCTTTCGTAAAGTTCAGCAGTTACTTAAAAGACCTTAGATTAGGGTGAACTATGTTGCTCATATTCTGCATAACTGTGTTCAAACATCAGCAGACTGCTTGGCTATTGACATCGAATCCATTATTGTGAAGATCTAAGGCTATTTCTACATTTATACTGTTCGAATTGGACAATTAAAAGAATTTGGTGCGTTTGTTAATGTTGAATACCAAAAACTGTTGGGATACAGTAAAACCAGATGGTTAGCGTTGTTATCTTCGATAAGAAGTGTTCAAACTGTTACAGAGTTACTTTCTCTCTCAAGAAAAATGTTCCACATTGATTCTTAATAGTTTTAAGAACAATTGGCTATGGTTTCTTCACTTACAAACTTCTACATCGCATAAACGTGGAATCTGCAAGTGGAATCTGAAAATTCTTCATAGTTCTAGCAAACAATTAATAGAACCAAATTGCCAAATCAAGTTAATACTATGCAAGTAGCTTTGATAAATGAAGGAGAAGACCTAGCCGTAACTCAATTTAAAACGCCAGTGGCCATGTTTTGTATTACTTGTATAGCCTAATTGGATAAATGGACGTAACACTTTGAAGATTCACAAGCGTTTCGTTGGCTATTGCTAAAGGAAGAACCTCTGTGGTCAGATGTTGGAAACACATGAACTGTTTTTCAAAAACAACACCCTGGTATTCATATAGATGATTCGGAACTTTTTGATGAAGTGTGCATTAAAAAATACACAGCCAGTCAAAAAGTATGAGTGGAAAGAGGTTTCTGTTTCTATTGACAAAACAAATTATGAATTTAGCAATCCAATTTGTTTATATTGTCTTCTCATATAAACCAGTGAATTAAATAAGGATGGTGACCATTCGTCGCTGCATTTGACGAAATCGACATACGGTATTGAATAGGTAAATGTAGTAGAAAGAGTAACCAATATGTTTTATATGCATATGAATTTAATTCTCATTTGACTAATACTTCATAACCTCTATTTACAGGATATTGTTTTTCAACCGTTATCATTACGATAACGTTCTCTAATTTTTACAAAATAAGCAACAAAATTTATATCTATTAAAACGGAAGTAATTGGTTAAAAAACATAGGTAAGTACTAAAAATTAATTCTAAAACAAAATGTTGACAATTTGTTTTTCTTACTTGTCTGCATATTTTAAGGTTAAAGTCTAATCTATACTACAATCATAGAGGTCATAGATAATTTAAACGGGAAAGTATATAAAATGAAGCTTGTTATATTAAAAAATATTTGCTTGCTGTTTTATTTTTGTACAAATTTCACGCTTGCTGAATATTTTTATGACGTAAATTATATAAGTGTACCTGTAGATCATTTTAGGTAAGTTGTCAATTTAATAATTGGAGGTAGGTAAGGATAAACATTTTTTTTTAGTTTTACAAATAATTTAACTTTTAACTTAAGATATTTGGTCAATGATTCCTTTTGGAATAGTGATGGTCCGATATTTTTTTACACCGGAAATGAAGGAGACATCAATCAATTTGCTCAAAATACCGGATTTATTTGGGAAATTGCACCTTTATTTAAGGCTTTGATAATATTTGCAGAGCATAGGTAAATATTTTTTCTTTTTGTTTTGTTTACGCATTCGATTTAGATAAAAGTTGAAGTCAATATGTTAATGATAAGAATAATCGCGTTTGTATATACAGAAAAAAGAAGAGGGTCTATTGAAAAATTCGATTATTTAATTGTCTGCAATTACACAATAATTATCTTTGAGCGGTGTAAAAAAATTAGTATCATAAATGTTTGTGCCAAAATACACCATAATGAGGGCCGGCGATAGGTCGGTTCAATCGGTGCCCCAGCATCGGCCGGCATTTTGACTGTCACAATGATTTTTTGAGATATTTTATTTAGGAATATATGTATGTAAGAAAATCCGCTTGTCCCCAAATTTTCTTAAACTTAAGACAATACATGGCAGTTGGAAAATAACGATTTGTATAGAATGCTTAGCGCGCCGGACATTTTTAAACCAATGTAATAAAAAAGAAACAAAAAAAAAAGGGTTTTACCATTCTATTACTAACGTGTTAGCTGTTGTATTATAGATTATTCAAAAAATAAATATTTCGGTACTGTAAAAATTTGTTCTCTATCCTTTAAAACGGCAACAGGTAAGAACTTATAATTCTTACATTTCTATCGATTCTTAAAAATCAGAAGAAAAAGATTATCGCGCATACCCCTATTATAAAAGTAAAGACGAAGACTTATTTGCTTTATTTATGCAGTTACTGTGTTCTTTAAAAGTGCGATTAATTTTTAAGGTAAGTTACCATAATTATTTTATATGTAGTGTTTCGAACCAATTCATGCCAGCTAAGAGTTTACAGGTAGCTCTAAAAGACATTTTCAATTAATGATTTCTGGATAAAATCCATTTTTCCATTCTTTCAAAAAATTTGAAATTTTGGGTAGCCAATTCTTTGTTTACGGATATAGCACATTTTTAATTTATAATGTGTACAGGGTGGCGAACTAAGAATGCGAGGTACTGTATCTGGGAAACTATCCCTCGTAGAGGCTTGCGCAAAAAAAAGTTATAAAACGGCCAATACAAAAACCTGGAAAATATTTTCATTTTTCTGAAATGGCCGCTAGGGGGCGTAACTGCAATCTTGAATCTAAAAAAGTGATGTTTCTGTGAATTCTGCTATATTAACCTAATAAAAAAATAACTGATCTTTGAAGTCGAGGATAATCTGAACTTTTTTTGTTTGGCACTTTTTGACGTATCTATAAAAATAAAGTGGGGGGTATTCAAAGGTTTCCTTAAATCACCCCCCGTATCTTCGAAACGGCTAATCCGATTTTAACAAACTTGGGCACGTTGAGAAGAGCTTTTCTTGGGCTACAAATGCTAAAATAATTAAAGTTTTGTTAGTTTCGCATGTCGTTGCTAGAGGGCTTTGTTTGACATTCCGACAGAAACGGTTAATTTTCGCAAAAAAATTAAATGCATTGGTATGACTTTTTTTCATGAACAAGTAGCTAAATGATGCCTAAACAAGCTCGCGAAAACCGCATCTCGATATCTTGTTCCTAACCTAAAATATCGGCCAAAGAAAACTTTATACGAAAATCCGTTAGATTTCTATTTTTCTGGAATTGTTTCTATTATGTAAGTTGTGGCCCTAAAAAGGACCAATTTAAAGGAGGAAGGTTTTTAATGCCCCCATAAATGCCCGAAATGCTGACCATCACTCTGTGCATTGCTGAGGCCTCTTATGGGTAGACAAAACTGCAGCTTCAATTTCAGCTCTGAATAGGTTGCCTAGAAATTGCGATTTTAAATGGTTGTAAATTTATTAATCAGAATAAAATCACCCTTTTTGAAATTATTACGGGCAAGTAAGCAATGCTAAAAGTTATACGAAAGGCATATTTTTTGTTTGTTTAAATGCATATTCACTATGGATATATACGAAAAATACAATTAATAGAAGCGGGCAATGGAAGCAGATACCTGAACAAAACATACATAATCCTCAAATTGTCAATAGTTGTCAATACTTTCGCGTTACTTTGAGCAATTTTTGTGCTTTCAAAATGCAATTTACGAATAATGAAGCTGTTGATATGCTTGCGGTTTATTTTGAATGTCTTCAGAATGCCGCAGTAGCTAAAAGAGTTTACGCGGCTCGATATCGAAATCGGCGTCCTTGCGATGTAAGAGTTTTTCCCCGATTAGTAGCGAGTTTACGAGCCAATGGTAGCTTTCGGCCTACGTTTCAACGGCAAAGAATTGGAAGAACACAAGAAAATATTAACCGTGTACTGGGCTATATTGAACCTCATGTTAGCACAAGAGCATTATTCACTGAGTTGGGCATATCACGGACAACGGTTCAAAATATTTTGAAGGACCATAGGTAAGTTCTAATGGCCATCAAAATACATAGGTATTCGTTTAAACTTTTTTTAATTACTTTAAGAATGCACCCATATCATGTCGTTTTGCACCAGGCCTTGAACGAGGAAGATTTTGATTGAAGGTTAGATTATTGCCATTGGATGTTAGGCATGATACGCGTAAATAGAGAATTCTTATTTCAAATTCTTTAGACCGATGAAGCCACCTTCAATAGTGACGGGAGGGTCAATCTGCACAGTATGCATTATTGGTCTGTAGAAAATCCCCATTGGTTGCGTGAAGTTCAGCGCCAAGGACGTTGAAGTTTAAATGTATGGTGTGGCACACTGGGAGGCAGAATTATTGGGCCATATTTTTTCGAGCAACCCCTAAATGGCAATGTATTTCTTGACTTTTTGGCCAATCAATTACCGTTGTTGTTGGAAGATTTGCCTCTGGAAACAAGCCAAAACCTGTTTTGCAGTTGAATGGTTGCCCAGCACATTTTGCTATTAATGTGCGAGAGCATATTAATGCAGTATTTCAACAGCGGTGGATTGGAAGAGGAAGTCTGTTTCCATGGCCTCCGCGATCGCCAGACTTAACTTGCCTCGATTTTTATTTATATGGGGGCGCTTAAAGGCCATCGTGTTTCGGACTCAACCTACTACTGGAGAAGATATGAAAAACCGAATTCGTAACGCAATACGTAACATACCGAGAGCCAAAATTGAAGTTGCAGTTTTGTCTAGTCATGAGAGGCTTCAGCAATGCGTGATGGTCAGCATTTCAAGCATTTACGGGGGCATTAAAAACCTTCCTCCTTTAAATCGGTCCTTTTTAGGGCCACAACTTACATAATAGAAACAATTCCAGAAAAATATAGTTAAAAAAAATAAAAATTGAAGGGATTTTCGTATAAAGTTTTCTTTGGCCGATATTTTAGGTTAGGAACAAGATATCGAGATGCGGTTTTCGCGAGCTTGTTTAGGCATCATTTAGCTACTTGTTCATGAAAAAAGTCATACCAATGCATTTAATTTTTTTGCGAAAATTAACCGTTTCTGTCGGAATGTCGAACAAAGCCCTCTAGCGACGACATGTGAAACTAACAAAACTTCAATTATTTTAACATTTGTAGCCCAAGAAAAGCTCTTTTCAACGCGCCCAAGTTTGTTAAAATCGGATTAACCGTTTCGAAGATACGGGGGGTGATTTAAGGAAACCTTTGAATACCCCCACCACTTTATTTTTATAGATACGTCAAAAAGTTCCAAACAAAAAAAGTTCAGATTATCCTCGACTTCAAAGATCAGTTATTTTTTTATTAGGTTAATGTAGCAGAATTCACAGAAACATCACTTTTTTAGATTCAAGATTGCAGTTACGCCCCCTAGCGGCCATTTCAGAAACTTGAAAATATTTTCCAGGTTTTTGTATTGGTCGTTTTAGTAATAACCTTTTTTTGCGCAAGCCTCTACGATGGATAGTTTTCCCAGATACAGTACCTCGCATTTTTAGTTGGCCACCCTGTATTGATTGATAAGTGAATTTTAATTTGAAAATATTATTCACGCGTAACAGAATTCGTAACAGATGGAGCTACATCCGCTCACACGTAATAACGCGATTAATTTTTTTTTATTTCAAAAAATTTTTAAGCTTGTAAAGAAGTAATCATCTCAAATGAAAAAAATATTTCCTTGAGGTGGGAGTTCCACAAAAAGCAAGGATATAGTGTAAAATATTACTTTTTTTCTGTATGGTTCACGTATTCTTTCTACAATTGAAATCGTAGTTTTATCTTTGGTAGCTAGTGTGCGAATGAAGTAACACTTTATTTTGGCTACTGACTTTAACAGTATTTACGGAGATTGAGCATTAAAATATGTCACGTGTGGTTAGAATTTTCCGTAGATTCTTTTGTTTTCTCGAACGGTAGGATATTTAATAGTACCCAGTCTCGTGAATGGGTATAGATTATTAAAGTTAGATATATTCGAGTATAAATTTTGTAATTTAGTTACAAATTTTACTTTGACGATATTTGGAGTTATTACAAATTGAAGTAGGATTTAGTATCGCAATTCTGTGAACAAGGTATAGATTTTTCGGTGTTTATTGTCAATAGTTTGGAATTTTTATGTTGTGGTACAGTTCAGCGCGTTGACAATGGTGTATTAGTAAAAGGGATTTTATATGCAGGCACCGCAGTGATTCCTTTTTTTAAATTCATCCCTTTTTACCCCTTTTTATTAATTTTGTCACTTTTCTCCTTTTTTCAATAAATCACAAAAATTTTGTTAAATATGAATTACTTTCGCTGCTGATATATATTTTAGGCGACCTCCAGGAGCTGAAACCTTTTTTTTTTGTAAACTAGTGTATACAAGAGTACTATAATTATTTTTGACATAATTAGGATTGTAGGATGTGAAAAAAAGTAGTTTTGACAAAAACAAATGACGACAAAAGTCATCATCAGCACCTAAAAGAATGTTTTATTCTCAGGAGCTGATGACGACATTTGTCGTCATCTATATTTTATTATCGCAATCATAAGAAACATAAAAAAATGGTTTTCCCAAAAAAACATGTCATTTTTCATAAACAAAGAATAGAAAACATTAGAAATTTATTGTAACCCATGGTACTTCCCAAAGCATGGTTCTACACAAAGCGCTGACTTGTTTGGACAAGCAGGACAGTATAAAATAGTTTCCTTCAGGATTTTGTTGCTGTGACAGTAAGTACAGTGCCTTTTAGCATGTTTTCTACCTGAACCTGATGGCATATTTTTTGTGCTATATGCTGGACTGGAACATTTGGTGCAATTCCAGTGTTTTTTGGAGGTAACAGGTGTTCTATAATTTCCAGCCTAAAGAGCATTTTGGATTTGTGTATTTTTTATGCAACAAATGGAAATTTAAGTTTTGTGGTCGCCAGGATAATAAAACATTAGCTGATCCTTTTTGTCGATACCTCCCATGTACTTATTATACATGTAAACGGCACGTGGTTTTTATTTTAGTTCCTTTTTTTTTTATTTTCGTATGATACCATGTCATTACGAAATTCGCTTGATATAAAAGAAAGTTCACGTTTATCACGCCATTTTTCAACCATTACATCATTTGAAAATCTGACCTCAGTTTCTCCAACTTTTAACTTCTTCATTTTTTTATCAGCTGGATAATCTTTACGATCTGCTCTCAGAGTACCAGTGCAATGTGTTTTACGGGACAATAATTTAGTCGCGAGATCCACGCTGTTGTAAAACTTGACCATTTATATTGAATATCCAGCATCTAGTACTTCTTCTGTTAGATGTAACACTATTTTCGTAGCATAACCATTCCCACCAAAGTTGTCTAAAGTTCCTGTGTAAACTGCCAGTTTCAACATTGTGCCATCCGGTTCAGTTAGAAAATATAATTTGACACCATATTTGTGCTGTTTATTTTTCATATATTGGCGAAACAGTAGTCTACCACGCCACAGCACCATAGACTCGTCTAAAGATAAGTTCTTGTCGGAGTAGTAAATCTGTTTCATTATGTCATTAAAGTAGTCAATTAGGGATCTTATTTCAAATCGGCGATCTTCAGGAATAGGTTCATCATGGTCCGGATTCTTTGTAAAATGTAAACACCTCAGTATCATCAAAAACCTATCTCTACTCATATACGCTGAAAAGGCAGGAAAGTTAAATAAACGGTGTTTTTCCAATAATCCTGGATCCTATTGAGTCTTATTGTCCCCATATGTAGCAATAGTCCGATAAAAACACGCATTTCTGCAAGGGTCACATCAGTCCATCTTATTATTCTAGCAAATTCCATTCCACCTTATCGTAAAAACACCACGGTCGCATTCGTATTTGTTTCCGTTACCAGTATTTGATACAACTGGTAATCGACTAACAAATTAAAATAATATTTCGCTTCATTTCTTGCAAAAAATAGCACAATTTATTTTATCTACCTAAAAAGTTCAGAATATATTTCAAATTTACCTGAAGGTCATACCAGTAATTCCCGTTGTTTTGTAAAGGGCAAAGTTTGCAACGATCCCTCAGAAAGCCATCTAACTTCTTCGACGGGATCAGGTACAGCTTGAGGAGGTACTTCTGCCTCATCCAGGAATTCTTCAGCGTCATCTGTACCCACATCCGAATCGTAATCACTGCCACTTTCTGACGATTCACTAGGTTCGTTAGTAGAATCTGCCAAATCACCATCAGAATCCAATAAATATTGCTCTAACTCCTTGTAAGTAAGCGCCTTCCTTGATTCATCATGTTTTTTTAACTTTTTACTACAAGACGGCCCTGCTTCGTCCATACTTGTATTCAACTTGAACGCGCCAAATTTTTGTAACATACAACTACTTCCGCGATCACTCACCGACGTACAACCTTCTCGCCCTAATACTGAATTCGTTTACTTCATCAAGTAAGGCTACTCATACTGTCGCGAAAAACGGCATTTTACCTGCTGAATTCTGCAGATTCCAAAAAATAAAGATATTTTAAACTTAAACAATTAAAACATCTTTATTATCATAAAGGAAAGTGTATATACTTCAACGTAAACACGACCGAATTCGTCACTAGGTCGCCTATTAAAAATTTGCGAATTCAGCAAGGTCAACTAATATAAAAAGCACAACGAAAAAATGGAATTGTCAGTGAGCGCCTCCCGACGCACTCTGCCCACTCGACCTCCTCGACGCAAAGAGCTGGGTAACGTTGTATTTTTCTTTATTTATTTTTTATTTTATGTCCCTTTTAATCTTACCTTTTGCTGGGTCTTTATTATTTTTCATTGCTTTATTTTTATTATACCGTTTCTTTCTTTCTAACTAGCGAGTTTTTCTCTCCCTGAGCCACGTTCCCATGTCACTGGCAGTCCCGGCCATGACAATACTGCGCATGCGTTGATTCTATTGCTCTATAAAATATCTGGTGTGGAACACCACACGACCTTCCTACCTACAAAATGGAAATTAAAGGAAATGAAATAATTTTAATAACATTTTTTTAGGTTAATTGTGTGCAACCTCTTTTATAATAAGTTCATTACCAAAATAGGCAACATTGGAAAAAACAAGTATGTATGTCAGGCGTTTAAAACTTCTTGTCAGACAGAGGTTAATAGACATCTACATGGTAACAAAAAAATAAAATAAATGAATTAATTTTAATTATAATTATTTTTAGGATAACTATGCAAACTCTTTTTTATACGTTCATAACGAAAACAGACAACGTGGTAAAAACAAAACAATAATCTGTCATAATGACGTTTAAAACTTCATGTCAGATAGAGATTAATAAACATAAATACAGGTTAACTTAAAAAAAACAGGCAACACTGTAAAAACAAAAACAATAATCTATGTCAGATAGCTTCTATAAAGATATCGATAATACAGCTTAAGCATTTTCAATCATATTTATTTAATTTTTACATTTACTTCGCTAGAAAAGTTATGTAAAATGAAATTTTCTTTCAAAAAGCTACACTTTAATAAAATTAATCGTTATTCAGATATTGAAAAAAATTGAACTAGCGCTTATAAATTCTAACTTAGGAATTTTTTGCCGCTAAATTACGCGTCGTATCAAAAAATTGCATAGAACATAATTAATCGATATGTTTAAGGTCTATATCCAGGTATTTTTATATCTTTGAAATATGCAACTGTTTTAGAAATATTTGATAAAAACAAAAAACTGCCCCTAATAAATCCCCTCTCCGCCGCTGGATTTCTCCCAATACAAAATTTCAAGTACGTCGGTTTTTTCGCTCTGGAGTTATCGTGGATACTAACATACATGCACACACACGCGTGCACGCACACAAGCACATCAGCACAAACGTGCACACACACGCACACGGAAATTGTTGATTCACACAACTGCAGCGACAACGTTCGGTATTTTTTTTATTTTAATAAAAGCTTTAACGTAACGATTGATGTAAATTCCTCTATTAGAATATTTGCTATTTTGAGTTTTGTTGATATAATTTCATTTTTTTAAGAAATAAATCTCGTTAGGGTTAACGTAACGTAAAAATGTAAAGTAAATAAGATCGTTAACCGATCAGCTGATTTTTAGCAAGTCAGTGTTTGCGAGTACGTGCAGTTATTTTGTAGTTTTATAGTAACCAACTTGCCGGCTAATTTACTGATTCACCTGGATTCTCGACAAAGGTAAGCAAGTTATATAAGTTGTTTGGGAACTTGGCTGCAAACTTTTCACATTTAGATATTACGACCCTTATATTGGCGTTTATTAAATTATAGGACCTTATAAACATTTGATCGCGTTTTGTCTATTTTTGTTGGTACCATATTCATTTTAAATTGAATAGTTAATTACATTATTGACCAATCATTTTTTTGTGAATTGAGCCAGTAATTTTACGTTCACGTTTACCGAAATGTATAATGGATTTTGAGTTTAATTATCGCAATTTTCCGGATTTTAAATGAAGCTTAAGATTTTATGTAAGTGTACGTGAACTTTGCGTAGATATTTTTGAAGTAGAAGTTCAGGTAAACGTGAGTATTTTCTCTTCAAGTGAACATTATGGTTTCCTGTCCATGATTTTAAAATCTAGTTCATGACGTGTTTCCCGCTATAAATTTATTTAACAGGTGGCACCTTTGTGACATATTTTTCCTGATTTGTGACTCACCCTTTTTGTGTTACGTATTACGAGCTATCCTAAACTCAAAATTAGTAATACACGTACGCCCTTTTCCCATTGAGCTACCGGCTCATTCTCTTATCTCTTACTTCGGTTCTACTGCCATTTTCGCCCGTAACAAATCTTGGTTAATAATTTTTTGTGTATTTTAGAATTTCAGATGGACGCAAAAAGCTATCTGGTGCTCACTAGAAAAGAAAAAGGCTCCAAAAGCAATCACACATTGATAAACAGGCTGGGAGTTTACTCAACTACCTAGGAACTAAGAAAAAAGAGGTTAGATTCCGATCCAGGGTACTGGCCACCTAGTTTGTCAGACGCTGAAAGAGGTTCTTTAGTGAAATATAAGGATCCAGTTGATAACACCTGTTGAACATTTGGTGCGCATTATTATACGAAAACATTTAAAAATGGAGAAAAGTATTACGTAACTGATTAGTTTATTCCATTCTGAAAAACTGTGTATTATTTCTGCTGTAAACTTTTCAGTTGCTCTTTTAGTTCTCTTTCCACTGAAGGATTTACATGTTGGAGGTACCTCAGGGACACTTTAAAAGAACATGAATCCGAAAAAATGACGTTCAATGCCAAATGTCTGATTGAGTTTGGTCAGCGATTACAATCTTCTAAAACTATTCACAATCAGTCACAATTATTGCTGCAGAGATAAATTATTGGTGTGAGATGCATCTACGTATTGTGTCAAGAATATAAATGCTTGCTCAAAATTGTTTAGTCATTAGGGGTTCCAGTGACAAACTTAATGATTTTAATAATGGAAATTTTTTACACATCCAACTACTAGCTCAATTTGATTCAATAATGGAAAAGCAGGTCGCAGAGTGCTTAAAAACAGAAAACAGGAAAAGATATCCAAAACAAACTGATTTATCTTTTACAATCGCATGTTAAATCACATACGATTGACGTCATTAGTCAAAATGATATTTTTAATTAGATATGACAAATATAAGCCTAATGATATTATCATCAAGATTACTGAAAGCTTTTTAGGCCTTCTTTCAGTTGAGAGATCGACAGGACGAAAACTTTTAAATGTAATAATTGGAAAATTTGCAAAATTGGGGTCAAATTTGCAGGATATGAGTGGGCAGGCTTACAACTACGCGGCCAATATGAGAGGTTATAAATCAGGGGGATAACATGGAATAAGGGCGATGAATCCACGAGCATTTTATTTGCTATGTAGCAGCCACTCATTAGATTTAGTCGAGGACGAGGAGTCCTTAGAAGCCGAAAATTTTTTTAATATACTTAAAAAAATTTGCTTGTTTTTTGTTTCGTGAACCTTCAGATGGGCCATATTATTAAAATATGTTAAGGGACTAACGCTAAAACGCTATGTGATACTCGTTGGGAAAGTTGAGTAGAAGCTCTAAAACCCGTAAGGTATCAATTGGGAAGTATTTAGGATGCTTTGCTAAGTATTTATGGCATGCTGAACTTGACACTTCTATAAGAGATGAGGCTTCTGGCCTGTTGCACTGTATTAAACAATTTAAGTTTTTATGAATTAATTCGAGCTAATAAAAAATTGTATCATTTTTTTCATGAATCTTCGTTCCGATGAGTCTTTAAATAAAATGCTCTGTCATGCAAAGGAACTCGCCGACATTGATATCCCAGCTGATTTCGTTTTAATCGCCATGGTTGAGTGTTTCCTTTTTAATTACATCTATGAAGTGGCTCCAATTTTTTACGTATGTTTCTGACTTTTCGGTGTAAGGTTGCAGCTGTTTGGTGACATACCTTGCAAGTTCTTGTAAAGGCAATCCGATTGAACTCACCATTGGTCTCGGTGGTGCTCCATATTTGTGAATCTCTGGTAATCCGTTGAATTTCGCACATTTCGATTACTCTCATGCGGTTTTTGTTAAATTCTTGGATCGATCTTGGTATTTCTTATTTTCGTTCTTGTCGTTGTAGGATCCGTCGCGCTCTTTTGGTATGCCGAGAAGATTGTTTATTGGTCTCGGTAGTGCTCCATATTTGTGAATCTCTGGTAATCCGTTGAATTTCGCACATTTCGATTACTCTCATGCGGTTTTTGTTAAATTCTTGGATCGATCTTGGTATTTCTTATTTTCGTTTTTGTCGTTGTAGGATCCGTCGCGCTCTTTTGGTATGCTGAGAAGATTGTTTATGTTATTATTGTAGTATTGACATCCATAACGACTGTGGCGTTTCCTTTGTCTGCGGGTAATATTACGATGTCTGTGTTTTTCCTCAAAGTGTTTAATGCCTTGACTTCTTCTCCAGTACTTTGGTCAACTCATGTCGTATTGTTTCCCCCGTGTCATCTTCCATGTTTGTAATCAGTGATTCGATACTACAGATAATGTCTTCCATTGGGAGTCGTTTTGGTGGCTAGCGCATAATTGAATTCTTTAATCAAAAGTGTTTTTGTTGTCTCATCTAGTTCATTTAAATTTCATTTTGGTTTTTTGTGCATCTTCTCTAATTTTCATGTTTGTTTTTTCCGTCGTGTTTCCGCACGAAAGTTGGTAATTTGCTTGAAGCTTAATTTTGGTTTTTATCTCGCGCGTTTGGAAGGCAACTTATCTTCTGACATTATACGCTTTTATTTGAGACCAAAATCAGTTTTGTATTTAACATAAACATGCGATACCGAAAAGACAGACGGACGGATAGCCAAGGCGCAGACAAAAGCACATTTTTGTTTGAAATATTTTAAAACTATATAAACCATTATAAATTGCGGACGCAGAGGGAGATTGGGTGAGTACTACAGCTTGCGGACAGGCGCAATTGCGATTTGTTATGCCACTGTATTTAATAAAGTTTTTATCAACATTAACATCAGGAGTAACCTTTTGGTGCTCTAATAATCAAAATTTCTCGAATTTCAATACTACTAAAAATGTAACGTTTTTTGGATGCTTTAATGTAAAACCGAAACTTTTTTCAAACTCCGACTATTTTGGCAAGGTTGCAGTGAATGTAGTCAACCCCGGCGTTCTTATTGTACCAATTATACTTACAATTTTTAAGTTACCTTAAATTCTCAAATAGCTCCACACCGTGATAGATATAGATACAAAAAAACTAAAATGGTTGGAAAAGTGATGCGGTATGCAAACTGACATCGTACCCAACCATAAAATAAAGTAGATTTTTGCTGGTAATTGTTTTAAACTACATTTTACATAGGGTAGAGCGAAGAAACGAGCGTATTTTAAAAATATTTGGAGTTATATACGACGCGTTAAAAAAGTGATACAGAAAAAAATATTTTTTCAAACGGAATACTCTATATTTAATTTCATTTCTGAATTCGTCGTTTTTTGTCATATAGAACAGAATGCAATTTCATAGTTTTTGAGATATTTAGACGATGAAAATAATCATTTACGTAGTCTTAATAAATAAGTTTCATTAAATACGAAGAA
Organism: Vesta saturnalis; assembly: GCA_036346205.1. Taxonomy (NCBI): domain Eukaryota; kingdom Metazoa; phylum Arthropoda; class Insecta; order Coleoptera; family Lampyridae; genus Vesta; species Vesta saturnalis. The sequence continues at coordinate 2,815,767 of JARFJB010000454.1, read as the reverse complement.
TTCAAAAGTCAAATTAAATATACGGTGCTTCATTTGAAAAAAAGTATTTTTTCCTGCATCATTTTTTTGACGCACCTTGTATAAGTCTAAATATTTTTCATATATGCTTGTTTGGTACTTCTATCCTATGTAAGGTATGATTTTAATACAAATAATGTCAGTTAAGCAAAAATCTGCTTTACTGTATCGTTGGGACACGGTGTATATGTGTAACTCCTAAATCTTAAATATAGAGATTGGTGTAATTTTCAATATGTTAATACCTATTTTCATTCAACTAAAGTCCATTAAGATTAATCTGGTATAACAAGTATAAAGATTATTTGCTCATTGTTAGGGTGACCATACGTCCTTTATTTAAGAGGACATTCCTTTTTTTCACTGTTCTGCCCTCTAACTTCCCTTTATTTTGGACGTTTTGTCCTTTATTTTGTAATATTATAATAATAGCTACATAATATAATACGTAATATTTTAACTAATATATTGAACAAGTTAGTTTCGTACACGTCATCACGACCAGTGTTGTCATCGTGCCGCGCATTGCTACATAGAGCGCGGTAGCATACTGTGTCTTAACTTGTCTACAATCTTCGGGGACTCAAGCATTACATGTTTATTGTTAAATGTCCCTTATCTTTATAGTATACTCCGACGCTACTAAAAAATAATTTATTCTTTTGAAAAATTATTAAAATGTTTACCATGTGTGTACGCGTGCGGTGCGCGCGCGTGCTGGTAATAATTAAGATTGTTTAAACTTTTAATATATGCGTTGTTGTATGCTACTATTTTCGTAATAAACGTTATAAACTTATGAATCTTATAAGGTATTCTTTTATTTTCTTCGATATGTCCTCCCCCCAAAAAATTTGGTCATCGTACTCATTGTGAACGTTTGGTTGAATTTCTGTATTATATATTTGAATTAAAAATCATCCATAGAGTAAATTTTCCGTGAAGCCAAGTATAAAAATAAATATTTATTAGCGCATACACAGAACACATGGGATTATTGTTTAATATAATGACTTGTCTATGGAATCGACTTCGGTATTTCTGCATCACTTACTTTTTCGTCATTGCGACATAACTGGTCACATGGGAATCTCTTTATGTATGAGAAGTGGAAATTCTGGACCGTATGCATTTGGCTAAACAACTTCCAGCGGAACCCTTTGAAGTTGTGTTGTGCCTATATGGACAATCTGCAGGGACCATTCCGCACCTTTTGTTATGAATAGTCCATCAAAGACTCCGCATTTATAGCACCACCTCTGGCAAAAGTCAATTATCAGAATGCCACTTCTATTCCAGAACACCTTGCACATGAATTTCCTCGACAGTTTCCGGGGTGAAGTAATCAACCCACGTTTAATCGTTTGTGACCATTCAGTCGAGGAACTTGTTTCCATCGTTATGGTACCGTGTAGAAATTGCAATACTGCTCCCATGTGGTTAGTTTTGTACTCGGGTGTTAGTTGTTTTGGCACCCATTTTAGACATAATTTCCGGAACAACAGGTGTTTGAGGATAATTTCATTCAACGAGGATCGGACCACTTGGTCGTGAATCGTTGGTTCTTCGTGATGCGCTGGTCCACCATCTCTATTAGGTCTTTATTATTGAAAGATAGTATCATCTGCATTATGTTAGGCTCATACACTGGACCAGGTTTACGATAAATTCCAATCGGAATTATGATATGTGCATTCACAAGCCGTATCACAAACCTAACGATACAGTACAGTAACGGACGATACGCGTGTTATCACAAGGGAACTCAAACTGACAAGGGTTTCATTGGTTATAAGTGTAAGCGTATCTATTGGCACAATGGGAAGCTTACTTTAGCGTCGTATATATTATTAAACTTTCTCTAAAATTAATGTTTTAGGTATTATGGAGTATCACTGCCCTTTGGAGAAAAATCCTTCACTGAACCGGAATATTTAGGATACCTACATTCATCTCAAGCACTTTCCGATTTTGTGTATCTCATCGAACATATACAAAATCTCAATAATTTTTTTACTGGGACCTCAAAAAATCCAGTTATTGCTTTTGGTGGTTCGTATGGAGGAATGCTGTCATCATGGTTACGAATGAAATATCCTGCAAGTGTATTAGGAGCAGTAGCTTCTTCCGCTCCAATTTTACAATTCCAGACACCTTGTGACGTATACAACGCAATAGTGACATCAGTTTTCCAAATATCTGCTAATAATGATTGCGCTGATATAATCAAGAAATCTTGGCCAGCCCTTCGGTAAGTAAAAAAAACATTGAATATAACTAATTTAAGAATTTAAAGTGAAATTACTGGAAGTAATGACGGAAGACTGTGGTTAACAAAAACTTGGAAACTTTGTGATAATTTAGAATTAAACGATATAGCCATCTTATTTGACTGGCTGCAAGAAATTTACAGCAATTTGGCTATGGTTAATTATCCATATCCCACAAATTTTCTAGCAAACTTACCAGGATATCCTGTTAGAGCATTTTGTAATAAATTAATTGTCAAATCATACGCATTAAAACCCTTCCTTGAATCTTTAGGAAAAGCTTTGAATGTTTATACTAACTACACTAAGGACTTAAAATGCGTTAATATAAACCAATCCTCATCTATCGCAATAGGCGGTAACGGTTGGGATTTTCAGGTATTTTAAAACTTTTTCACTGAACTAAAATGACATCTAATAATTTTCAGGCTTGTACTGAAATGGTAATGCCCATGTGTTCAACTAAGCAAGACATGTTTGAAGAAGAAGCTTGGAATTTCACACAATTTTCACATGAATGCTATAAAAAATGGAAAGTGTTGGTTACTCAACAAAACCTAGCAGTTTTGGAATATGGAGGTAGAAATTTGGCTGCTGCGTCGAACATAATATTTACAAACGGTTTAATGGATCCTTGGTCTGGTGGTGGTGTATTGCACAACATTTCAAAGTCTGTTTATTCTATTATTATGCCAGATACCGCTCATCATTTAGATCTTCGAGCTCGTAATCCAAAAGATCCTATTTCTGTATTAGAAACAAGAAGTCATATTCAAAAAATCGTTCATAAATGGCTCAAGTCTTATTACAGAGACTCCTTAAATATGTACTATGATTAAATCTTTGTGAATTAGTTAAGATTAGACAAGTAAATCTTTATTTCCAAATTATCACTTTTCTCTTACAGTAGGTAAAATTTCAAATAAGTGCTGATCTTTGACAAATTAGTCAAATTGGTTTAACAATTCATACTGTTTACTTATCCAAGTTCGTTTGTTGTGGTTTTATCAACTTTAACAGCCACATAAACTTTGTTTAAGCACATAATTAAATTCAAAACCCTGGCCCCTTCTACATTAATTACATGTGCCTGTGCCCAGTGGAGTTCAACAAATAACATGTATTAAGTGATTTAGTACCAATTTTAGAAGACTTTCTTAGTACTGTAAGTGCAACTAATTACATTGAACAAAGTAAACGTTGACCACCATACCGTTACGTTTAAGCATGTGAATATGATTACTGCATGTAGTAACTTTATTTTAACAATTATCTATGGTTTTGACAATTGTCAATAATTGTTACTAATTATGGTCCTGAACAGTCTAACTTTGGCTTACCGTGCTAAAGCACTCAGGAACACTTTAGGTGATGGGTAGGGGGATATTGAATTTCAAGAGATGCCTATGAACGACTACCTTAAATTTTTTCATATCATAAGTGAGAGGAAAACAGAAACTAGGGAGATCATTTCATAGTTTAGAAGCCGTGTAAAAGAATATGGATTGCGCCTGTCCGGTACAAGTGGAGATTTGTACTGCATATTAATGATGTGAATGAGCGAACCGAGCATTCCTAGCAAAGGTGGCTCAAGATGGTATCAAAGAGTGTAATTCATCAGCGCAATAGGTATTGTAATACCGATGTTCAAAGAAAGAACTGAAACGATTCTTCTATTCTCAAGTTCATGAGGGGTCGTTTATAAGCCTAATCGCGCTTTTTTCAATACGATCAACGATATCGAGAACGTATTGGGGAGCACCAACCCAGATGTGAGAATTATATTCTAGATGGTGTCGAATTTGGGCCTTATACAGCAGAAAGAGTTGCGGGGAGGTAAAGTACTGCTTAGATCTGTACAAAAAGCTTGTTTTACGAGCAGCTGCTTTGGTAGCTGACAGAAGATGGTCAACCCATGATAGGTTTGAAAATACGGCCATTCCCAACATAGTAAGAGTCTGAAAACTTAAGATCTGAGCCATTCATACTTACAACAGGAAATGATTTATCTTTTTTGGCGGCACAAAGCCACATTGAGTTTTATTAATATTAAATTGAACTACATTAATACTTTCCCATTCGAGGATACGTTGAATGTCTTTGTTGATTGAAATCGCCTTTTCAGCTTAAATTCTTGATTTGAGATAGAAGGTGGATTACCATTATGAGTAGACTGAGATGAACCACAATGAAGAGTACTGTTGCCAGCAAAGCCATGGATCGAGTTAGTCGTTGAAGGAATAAGATTATTTATGCATAGCAGAAAAAGTGTAGACGCTATAACTGATCCCTGTGGCACGCGCGTGTTCATCCTAACTAAGCCATCAACTACAACACGTATTCGTCTTTTATCAAGGAAACTAGAAACCCAGTTGATGAGCGTATCGTTTAACCCAAACGAGGTGAGTGTGGCAAGTAAACACTTATGCCAAACTTGGTCAAATGCCTTTAAGATATCTAAAGCGACTACAACTGTTTCACCGGATTGATCTGATGTATTGTTCACATATGAAAGAAGATCACCTGTTGAACGACTCAGTCTAAAACCGTATTGGTGGTCACTAAGGATTTTGTTAGTTTCGAGGAAAGAAAGCAGTTGCTGATTAATGGCTTTTTCCATAATTTTAGACAAAATGGAAGTGATGGCAATTGGACGGTAGTTTGTGGGATCAGTATTATCGCCAGAAGACATAGAGATTGAACCAAAATTTACGACTCGCTAAAGGAGATGTAGCCACTTCATTTAATTTTTGTTGTTCAAACAACTTTTTAGCTTTAGTGATAACACTTTCGCAGGTATTTCTGTACTAACATAGTCTGCATTACAAGCTTATTGAACCAGGGTTGAGAACGAATATGACCTATACGATTTTGTTTTTTGGGAATATATAACTATTAGGATGACTTCAGATACTGAAAGAACAATGTCCGAAGAAGAGGACGACTTAAAACAATATTCATGCCATGGAAAGGTTGCCGTAAATCATTCCATTTAACCGACTTAAAACGCCACATGGTTCTATCAGTGTTGCGAAAAACAGAGGAATTAGGGATAGTAGGTTATTTCTATTAGACAATGGTCAAATAGACCTAGAGACGAAATAACTAAAGTTTTATAAACAAGTTGGTTTGATGTAAGAAAGAGATCTAGAAGGTCTGGAGTATGGTTAGGGTTATCAGGGATTCTTGTGGATTCAGAAATTATTTGTGTGAGATCACAGGAAATAGCAAATGAGAAGGATTAGTAATAAATGAAAATTGAAGCCAATTAGAGTTATGAACATTGAAATTTCCCAAAATTGAGATATCGCTAAATGGAAACTGAGACAGAGCGAGTCAACTTTAAGACTAAGGTAATCGAAGAAGTCTTGAAACTTACTGTCATTAGGAGACTTATAAATGCAAAAGTAGAAATTCACAAATGTAGGACCAGAATGTTTAAACCAAATCACGTCGAATTTTTTATTCTTAAAAGAAGAAATCTTCTTGTTCTTGAGATAGGCACAAACTTCTCCTTTGTAGCAAAAGTTATAGCGAAGATTGTATGGGGGAAATTGCAGGTCGGTTAAATTGGGGCTTTCATAGGAGACGTGTTTCAGATAGAAACAACATTTCCGGTTACAATTGTTGGATCAGATGGTGAATACTTTCGACCGAGGTCGCTTGGATCCTGCGCTCCCGGACATCCGAACGGGCCTACGGGGTAGGATCTTACGTCCGTTATTTCAATCCGATAGGAAGATAGTGAGGGCCAGAAGCAAGCATAAGGATACGCATAGATTAAAGATAAGGAAAAAGATAACCGACAGCTCTTACCGAGCTCAGAAAATCGTAGACCCAATATTAAGGAGAGTAAAGATGGTGGTACCTTCCCGGCTAGCATGGGGTACACATTGCATACCACCTTTACGTGGAAAATTATGTGAAAAATTCAAAATAAATTTTTTATATTTCTTTTAGGAAGTAAACACATTTAACACGTTTACATTTGGTAATTCTATCCTATTTTGCAACGGAATGGAAATCCGCTTTCAGGTGCATGCAACGCAAACTACTATGCGACTAACATAACTGGCCAAATGTCTGAAACCGTCCTATACTGTCATCTAAGAGATCTTTGATACCCAACAGCGATTATGCCTCCAACTCCTTGTCAAACTTTACACTAATACGGCCCAAGGCTTGCACTATCTAAACCGCTGTCTCTTAGAGTTCAAACAAGCATACGACAAAGTTTGGTACGCAGAACTGCTACACAAACCGACAACTAGGTATACCACATGCACTTGCTTACGGTAATTAAAATGGTTTAATTTAATTTGCCTCGGTCTAGCTCACTTGGTTCTTGTACTCGCAAGAAAGGGGTAGGTTCGCTTGGATAGATAGTTTTGGGCTAAACATGGTTCACTCTAAATGATTCTAATATAGTGGTTTAAACGTATAATACCTATTGTTTACAATACTAAATATTTCACTCCTAAACTAATGGACAACTAAATAAATGAGAAAATAAAATATGTACAGTAAATAAACTAATTAAATCAGGCAATTCTTTTCTTCTCGACGCCCAGTGTGGAGGGACGCCTTGGACGGCAGGTGGTCTGTTATTGGCTCCTGAGACGTTTCTGTGGGAATTAGAATTAATATTACCTTTATCTGTTTAGCAGGCGCTCGTATTATAACCAAAAACCCCAAAGAAATGACTTTTACAATTTATTAAGAACTCTTAGGCCTGCCCTGTAGACGGGAGCTATCGGGTGCCGTGTTGTAATGTTAACGGTATTGCATAAGTTGAGGACAGGGCAACGATTGCGTTTGTGAGAAGGTAAGTTCCGACGAAAAATCAATACTTTAAAGTAACGTTTATGCGCCTGACTATTTTCATGTAAGAGTTTGCTTACAGACTGAATATATCTATTGCTTTAAAGGGATTGTCTATTAAATGAATTTTATATTTGTATGATATAAAAATGTAACTGTTACTGTTTGTGATTATTTAAATAAACAAACTACAGGCGTATTGGATTCGGGTTGATTAATGACCGAAGTATTTACTCTAATTATTAGAGTAAAAATGAATTTAATTTTGGATGTTAACCAATGTAAATTATACAACTGGAAAATGCTTTCTGCATTAATTCGGTGTAGCGTAAAACTTTACTATTTACACGAGACTTATTCTAAATGTTTAAGTAGAAAACCACTAAGATTATTATTTACACGAGATATTAACACTACTGTGAAGGCATTAAATAATTGCTTCAATTATTTAGAACGGAATAAACTAACGTTTATTATTTACGCTATTAATTCCCGTGTTAAAAGGAAAGAATAACTAATAAGTACTAATTCTCGCGTTTGATTGCAATACGTTATAAGGTGTTCAACACTTCTGGGACGAGTTATTTCAGGATTCTCAGGGGCGGGATAACTAACTCGTTACTAATGACAGGAATGGTTTTCTTTCAGGACTTCCATGAACAACTATTGTTGGATCAAAACTAACGTGGTGCGGAAGTAAAACCAATTGCGATCGGTTTTTATTTACGTTTGAGGCGATTAAATATGCAAAGTACTGACGGGAACGCGTGACGTTTTTATGTAACTCGCGGATGTCTCCTGAAGCGGCTTCTGGAATTAGCGTTATCTGCGGTTGAAGGCACTTCTGGTTTTTATTTATCTTGCCTTGTGTGAGGCGTGGTTGTGTAATGTTGTGTTTTAGATGTTTGGCGAAGGACCCTTTTTAAGAATCTGGGGCTAACCCGTTGTGAGCTGTAAAAAGGAGGCCTTCTGGAGGTTGGTAGGATTAAGGCGACGACCTTTCTTCCCAACTTAGTAAGTGAATGATGACTTCGGGCATCAAAGCCCGTCGTAAAACCGTCCGATCTGTATATTTATCTAAGCCTGTCGTAACATCGGCTGATCTGTGTATTATGTAATATTGGTTTAATGTACAATAAAAACTCACGTGTTTTAACCTCAGAAAGCATCAACCAACAGCTTGATTATATGAAGCTGATCTCCAGGTGCTGGCAACGAAGTAACGCGACAGGTCGGAGGTGTACACAACGAGAATAAGAATGGCAGTCGCGCGGTCTGGGTCTGGGTTATCGCAATAAGCGATTCTGGTCAGGCTTTTCAGGATTTATCGCGGTAAGCGATCAGGTTTCTGGTCAGGATTCTCTTAAATAACGCATTTAAAAGCGGCAGGCGCGCGGTCAGTCACTACATATTCCTTATTAAAAAAAAAACAAGTAAAACAATTTAAAAAGACCGTGTAGTGTGTGTACAATGCCGAAAGAGTCGTGTGTCAGTCTGTGCACAATATTAACTCAGCTCCTAGATCACCGATTGACTTCTGGTTGTTCGGTATGTTTGTGTAAATTGGTTATTCAAATTAGTTCTCCAATATTAGGAAAGGGGAGCAGTAAAAGATACGAAGTTGACCAAAATATGTGTTTATGTACCAAATTTGCTGGAGGCGCGGCACAATAGAATCTCTGGACGACCAAAAGCTATGTCACAAGTCAGATTTTCCGTTACGAGAAATTCCCGCTAATTAATTTAATGAATATGTAGCTGTACACTATCAACTACCATACCCTTGGAACAACAGTGTATGAGATGAAGTAATTTAAAATAATTAAGCTATTAATTATTAAAAACGCATGACCGCATTAGTAAATAAGATGTTTCGAATTGTTTAATTTGTTCTGTATGTCAATAACCTTCAATAAAAAAATGCGTTAAACGAATTAAATGTTAATAAAGGTAAATCATAATGTTCTTATGAAAACATTTTTCTAAAAAACAATGTCTAGCACGCCTATTAAATATTTTACACTTATTGCAACTCACATTTTAATTAGAATAATTTTAAATAGAACATTATATGGAAATAATTTCATTTTTATAAAATTATATACGGCCAAGATTAGAAATTACGTAAAATATTACGAAAATATATAGATATAACCACTACTTATGTACTAAATCGCGAAAAGATGTTATATCCTGATAACTATGCCTGCTCAAATTGTCAATTGAAGCAATCTAATTTTTACAATCACTATCAATGGTAATTGAATTTTAAAGTGAATCTTTTAAACAATTGATAGGGTATTGTGTGTACGCAAAGGGTGTTCATAATTAAATTCAAAAGCTTAAGCATACAACAGTAGTCACTTAATTGCCGTATTTTCAAAATCTGATATTAGAGAAATACCTAAAAGCATTAATTGAACTGTTGTTTAGTTAATTAAAGTTTTTGTATCCAAAGCTATACTTTTTTTTCCAAATGCTTTGCGCGAATATACGGAATAAGTCCAGCTTATTTGTATTATCAGCATATTAAAACTTGATTTTATTTTTAATTAAAACCAAAATGACGCTCCCAAATGGGTTGTTGAATTTTTCAAGAACCCTACTCCACGTTTTATACCTAGATTATATATGCAAGATGCACCGCATTCCTGTATCCTATTGCGTTTGTACTCGAAGAATGTTGAAACCTTGTAAGGTTATTTTGACACATCGCGTATATGCAGTATTTTGATAACATATGGAATGTATTTTGAATGTAAATGAAGTGAAATTTTTGTGTATGTAGAACGTAAATTTGTGTAGATGATACGCCGAAGAAATTCTTAATTAGTCATTGGATATCATATGAAGGAATATTTGAATGTTGTAGAAAGATTTTCATGTTGGAAGCATTAAATTTGGTTGAGAAATAATGTTTTGGGGAAATTTTTATTGGGACGGCACTGGTAACAGACTACCAAATTGATGTGTACTAAAGAATTCGGATTAAAGAATGGTTGTAGACGTATAACTGAGCAAGATTATGATATATTGATATTGTATTAATGTGCAGTAAGGAATAGGTATGCATATTTTTGTTTGTAGAAATTTTGTAATATGGTGCAATAATGGAAAATTTAATGCATGTCCAAGAATGAAGTTGTTAGAATGTGAGGGAGTTGCTTAAATTGTGCGGAAAGAAGATTCGTCCACATGCGAAATTTTCATAGAACGTTGAGTTATGGTCTGGATAATGTACAGAATGAATATAATTACAATTAATGATTTTTTTCGGAGAGTTGTAAGTTTGTAAGTAAATTCAACATGGCTTCGTTTATTTCGCATCTTATGCGTCTTGTTCCACTTTCAGAACTTCGACGCGGCACAGAAACGCGTAAGATCTCGTTTGTGATAGGTGAATTTTGATGTTGGCGCGAATATGTTGCCGCATTTTGGTAATATGGCGGCCAGAGGGTATATAAGCAAAAGCCCAATTGAAGTAAGGGGATAGATCGAATCGTTCGGTTAGAGCTTAAGTAAAGATCGCGCGTGAGGCGTTTTTGAAGGGACCTAGAATGGTCAATGTTGGATTTTTTTTATTTGTGAAATTTAGTTCAGCATTACATATATAAGCGACTGCAATAACCCGTGTAAAGGGGATAATTCATATATAGACATTCATAAATAAATAGTTTAAATGTGAATTGAAAGGAGATAATAGTGATTTCCTTTCAAGAAAGGAGATTTAAAAATAAAACGGCAAATATTTTGTTGGCAGTATCACAGTATAATATACTGTGGCAGTATTCAGTAAACGCGTGAGCTAATAATAAAAGGAAACCCTTTAAGTAGCTGAATTAAAAGTTTGTGAATTTAGTTCAGATATTGGTGGTCATCATTGACATTGGATGAAATACATGTGTACAATCGTTAGTAATATAAAGTCGATTGTATAAAGGCAACTAATAATTTTAATATTTATGTGGAAACAGTTATTGTGTTAAACGTTTACGTTGAAGGGTAAACATTAAAGCAAATAGCCCATGTGAAATAAGCGGGTGGACGACAGACAACTGCGCTCGCGAGTGTACAGCCTATTGCATTAGCGAATACGACTGTCTTCTGTGTTTTGTGCCAGAGTGGGTGAAAATTAAAAAAAAAAATGTTCGTGCATTCGGCCGCACTCGTTAACGCAATAGCGACCGAAAGCATTACCAGTGGCGTCGGTGTAGCGTTTTCAATTATTCGTCACCAAACCACAAGAAATTTTAAAATATTTTATTTATTTGAATTACATATGAACAGTAATAGTTTAAACATTTATAAAATAAAAAAATAACCATGTTGACAAGTAATAAATTTAATTGTTTTAAGGTATATGTGGGGTGTAAGTTTTTCAAATAACTGTACACATTATATATCACCTCACGCGTTTGACCACTTATTACTTGGCCACTTTTTCCCAGTGTAGAACTCATATTTCTACACTCGCTTTTAAATCACAGTTGAAAACGAACTAACTAATAAAAACATTTTTTAATATTTGCTAATCTGTTGTTAATGATACTAAGGAATGTCAACTATTAGGATTTCTTTAATGAGAATTTAAGCAAATGACATTAGCATTACATGCGCCGCAAAACTACTTATTTATTTTACTATGTATTGTGAAAGTATTTGTTGTTTATACATATTTGTCTAATAAATTTGAGTATTATGAGCTTTAAAATTCACATAGGACACAAAATGGTTCACTGTCGTTTTGTTGCAATAATTGTAATAAAGTAAAATTAGCAAGTACGTATGTAAATTAATAACAGAAATAAATAATTAATTAGTGTAATACACGATAATAAACGGAACGCGCTATGCCGCGCTTAAGAGACTTGAAGTAGGACGAATGCGCATCCAACGTTCAGGCATTCCTTGGCCGCGCGGACTGTATTTTAATGTTATTAGTATGTAAGATTTTGAGGGGAATTTTTAATCTACAACGTGATCAACCTCAAGTGTACGGTAGTGGTATGACAAAAATCCCTAGTTGTTAATATTGTTGTGTTTTGCAGTTGGCTGCTTTGGATTTTTAGTGTGGTTTTAGTCGTTTTAGTTTATGTCAGTTTATGTCATATTATACCTTCGTTTTTCATTTTTGTATTTTCTTGAGTTATTTACAAACTGTCTATATCAAGACAAATTATATATTCTGAATTTCAAATTATGATATCGAATTTAATCGTCATGCCGTTTTCAAACATGTACTGTAAATTTTATTTAATTATAATGAAATTATAACATTTAAATACTTAAGATTCATTATTTTGTAATGATGTAATCCAATCATTAAATAATATTTTATTTATATTGTTGTATTTTATAGGGATGCAGTCTAATCAAATACAAAATAGTCATTATTTAAATTAAAATAATATTTTATAATATGTATAAGTTAATGACCTTCATACAGATTTGAAACTGATCGTAGTTTTTACTCGAACCATGCTCTAGAGTAGCTAGAGCAATACAGCTTCTTACCAACCTATCAGTGGTACCAACTTAAATATTTTGATCACGTGGTATACACTTGAGATTGATCACTCTGTAGAAGAAGAATATTTTTATTAAGTATAAATTACAGATTTGAAGCATTCAAATTTAAACCTATTGATGAATGTTTAAATACGATTTTTTTTAAAGATAAAGTATTCATAAAATGTATATTTAATTCAGAGTTTTATAACGGTTAGAAATATAAATTTATATGTATACGAGAGACACTTAAAAAGTATTCAAATTAACGTTTAATGACTTGGAATTTTCATATGTACGGGGTGTGTTCAATCAGTTTACGGCGACTACGTGTAGTAGAATTTTAATCGCATAACTAGCTTTATTTAATAACTCCTTGCTTAAATATTAATTTAGAAAAGTAATTTAAACTAAAGTTAGTAGTTTGAATTTAATAACTACTGAATAACCGTCCGTCTAGCTACATCACCGTAGTTAAAGAAAGTTCGGATTTATTAAAATTCCATTATCATCCATCCCATTGGTAAGAAACCGTGTTCGTAAAGAGGGAAACTGTGCCCTTTGTCTTCATCCCAAATCGTCCTCCCATCCGAACTAGTTACAATTGTAGAAGGATCTTCAACCGCCCTATTGTGTCTGGAAGTTAATCTCCACTGTGGATACCTGGTGCACCCGTTTGGAAACCGTAGAGCCATCGACTCCTAGACGAGTTGTACCGTATTCATTCTTTGGGTGGCGATCGAGAATTCCGTTTCAGCCCATAGAGAAACAAGATCGATATATGCACTTAAACTCAGAAACTGGAAGAATCATAATACGAAATATCTTTTTAATGAAATATAATCATATATTTCTTCTCCCTAAATAAATTATTACGTGTTTAATTTGTGAGACGGTGAGAGTTAATTCCAGACGTATATTTTGCGAAGCGTGGTCACCGTCAATCTTTAACGTGTCATATATTTTCGTTAATATTTATATTTGAACATAAATTAAAAATATTTAACTATGTGCAGAATTGTTTTTAAAGGCTAAAAAGAGCCTATGAACTCTACCGATGGCTAGTAAAGCCATGTTCAGGATGTTTTACTTTTTACTCGTTACTCTTCCACATGAGTAACGAAAGCATGAAAGTTCAATGTATCCTGAAGATGACGAGTGGGATCTTGCCGAAACGTCGAGCTAACAGTCTTGTTGAAAATACTACATCATCAACACCAACGCAGACCAGTACCCGGAACATCGTTTTAACCAATGGAGGACAAATTTAAAATTCAACACACACACACACACACACACACACACACACACAATATATATATATATATATATATATATATATATATATATATATATATATATATATATATATATATATATATATATATATATATATATATATATATATATATATATATATATATATATATATATATACAGTCCTGCATCTTAGCTGTCTTCTACTACATCTAAATGATTGTATTACAATGGAGCAATAAAATGCTTGCTAGACAGCACATTTTAAAAATGATATCACAAATACAGTTGTGTAATTCCATGACAACGCAAACATACTTTTAATGGAACACCCTATATATTATTCCAGATTTGAATTCTCCTCACTTTGCACATTACCCCAACAAAATTTCAACATCTTATACCGAGTGCTTTCAAATATATGGCAATTTCTTTGTCTGAATGGTCATGTGTTGATCACTTTGTATCTTTCAAGAACAAACGAAATGAATTATTATTTGTGGTAGGATATTTTATGTGTATGGTCTATTTTACTTTTATACAGATGGCTACACGAAATAACGGAATAACGGAAGTACAGTATGGTATACACTGAGAATTGTAGATTTTCTCGAAATTTTCAAATAGAACACCCTATACTTTTCATGGGCATGGAAAAGCTTATTTGCTACTATATCAATTTTATTAAGCATTCCCTATACGCAAACTCATCGTTTTTAGCAAATATTTAATAACACACATAAAACAGCACGCACGCACGCAGACGACGCACGCACGCACGCACGCAACACGCAACAGAAAATCACAACACGCTCAAACACGCTCAAACACGCTCAAACACGCTCAAACACGCTCAAACACGCTCAAACACGCTCAAACACGCTCAAACACGCTCAAACACGCTCAAACACGCTCAAACACGCTCAAACACGCTCAAACACGCTCAAACACAAACACGCTCAAACACGCTCAAACACGCTCAAACGTAAACACGCTCAAACACGTAAACATAAACACGCTCAAACAAAACAGCTCAAACACGTCAAACACGCTCAAACACGAAACACGCTCAAACACGCTCAAAAAGTAAACAGTCAAACATCAAACACGCTCAAACAAAACACGCTCAAACAAAATAAACAGTCAAACACGCTCAAACACGCTCAAACATCAAACATAAACATCAAAATAAAAAAAAAAAATAAATAAAATAAAATAATATAAATAAAATAATAAATTATATATAAAATAAAAAAATAAAATTTAAAATTTTAATAATAAAAAAAAAAAATATAAATAAATAATTTAAATAAAATAAAAAAAAAAAAAAAAATAAACAAAAAAATAAAAAAACAAAAAAAATAAAAAAATAAAAATAATATATACACAAAAAAAAAAAAAATATATACAAAATAATTTTTTTAAATATATAAATAAATATAAAAATAAAATATATAATATATATTAAAAAAAATAACACAAATAATATAAAAAAAAAAAAAAATATAATATTAAATATATATAATATAAAAATAAACATATAATTTTAAAAAAAAATAAAAACACATAATAATAATAAAATATATATAAATATATATATATAAAAAATAAAATAAAAATAATATTATAAAAAAATTTATAAATATATATATATAATATAATAATATAATATATATATATATATATATATATATATATATAATATAAAAAATAATATATATTTTTTTTTATAAATATAATTAAATATATATAAACTATATATATATTTATATATATATACAATTATAAAATTATATAAAAAAAAACTATATAAATAAAAAACAAAATAAAACAACAAAAATAACAAAAAAAATATAAAAAATAATAATATAATATTAATAAAATATATATACAAAATTAACAACATATACACTATATATATAAAATACATATATAATAAACACACACAATAACATATATTATAAATAAACATATATTTTACAACACATTATATACACATACAAACACACACACACACACACACACACACACACAACACAAAACACAACACACACACACACACACACACACACACACACACACACACACACACACACACACACACACACACACACACACACACACACACACACACACACACACACACACACACACACACAACACACACACACACACACACACACACACAACAATATATATATATATATATATATATATATATATATATATATATATATATTGTGTGTGTGTGTGTGTGTGTGTGTGTGTGTTTTAATTTTAAACGGTCCTCCATTTTAAAACGATGTTCCATTTTTGGTTTGATGATGGTATTTTAACAAGACTGTTATCGTTTGGCAAGATACTTGTTTTCAGGATACATTGAACTTTATGCTTCGTTACTCAAGGAAGAGTAACGAAATATAGAAAGATCCTGAACATGGCTGCTCATTAGCCATCGGTAGATTCATGTTTTTAGCCTTTAAAACAATTTAATAGTTAAATATTTTAATTTTGTTAAAATATAAATATTAACGAAAATATATGTTAAAGATTGTGACCACGCTTCAAAATATATTAAAAAAAAATTCTTCCACACGATTAAATGTTACGTTATTTAAGATTATGGTATTAATGTCCCAAACATTTACAGTCCAGGAAAATAGTTTATCAAGCAAATACTGCCAAGACTAAAGAGAAAGTAAAAAGCAAAATGTTTCATTGTAAATAGTGATTTCCACGCTCTTTCATCCATTCATTTTAAAAATATTAAATATTAATATATATATATATATATATATATATATATATATATATATATATATATATATATATATATATATATATATTGCAGGCGACGTCAATTAACTTCAGTCTACAAATTAAACACGTAATAATTTATTTAAGAAAAATATATGATTATATTTCATTAAAAAAGATATTTGTATTATGATTTCCAGTTTCTGATTTAATTATATCGATCTTGTTTCTAAAAACGGAAATTCTGATCGCCACCAAAGAATGAATACCTGTTAGAGTCGATGGCTCTAGGTTTCAAACTGCACCAGGTAACCAAGAGATTAACCAACAATATTAAGATCCTCTACAATTGTAACTAGTCAAGGACGATTTATGAAGACAAAATAGTTTCTTTACGAACACGGTTTCCAAAGTTATATATATATATATATATATATATATATATATATATATATATATATATATTATATATATATATATATATATAATATATATATATATATATATATATATATATATATATATATTTTGTGTGTGTGTGTGTGTGTGTTGAATTTAAATTGCGTCCTCATTTTAAAACGATGTTCATTCTGCGTTGGTGTTATGATGTAGTATTTCAAAAGACTGTTAGCTGACGTTTCGGCAAGATTCTGTCATCTTCAGGATATTAATTTTTTCTTCGTTATTGTAGAAGAGTAACGAAGTAGACCAAAGTTAAACGCATCCTGAATATGGCTGCTACACCGAGCCATCGGTAGAGTTCATAGTTTTAGCCTTTAAAACAATTCACATAGTTAAATATTTTAATTTATGTTCAAATATAAATATTAACGAAAATATATGACACGTTAAAATTGACGGTGACATTCGCAAAATATCGTCTGAATTAACTAGTCTCAAATTAAATAATTTATTTAGAGAAGAAATATATATTATATTTCATTAAAAGATATTTCGTATTATGATTCTTCCAGTTTCTGAGTTATGATATATCGATCTTGTTTCTCTATGGGTGAAAAATTTCGATCGCCACCAAAGAATGAATACGGTACAACTGTCTAGAGTCGATGTCTACGGTTTCCAAACGTGCACCAGGTAACCACAGTGAGATTAACTTCCAGACAATATTGTTAGATCCTACATTGTAACTAGTTCGATGAGGATATAAGACAACACATTTCTCTTACGAACACGGTTCTACCAATGGGATGGATGATAATGGAATTTTAATAAATCCGAACTTTCTTTAACTACGGTGATGTAGCTAGACGGATTATTCAGTAGTTAAAATTAACTACTAACTTTAGTTTAAATTACTTTTCTAAATTAATATTTAAGAAGAGAAAAAGCTAGTTATGATTAAAATTCTACACGTAGTCGCCGTAAACTGATTGAAACATACATATGAAAATTCCAATCAAAACGTTAATTTGAATACTTTTATGTCTCTCGTATAATATAAATTTATATTTCTAACCGTTATAAAACTCTGAATTAAATATACATTTTATGAATACTTTATCTTAAAAAATCCTATTTAAACATTCATCAATAGGTTTAAATTTGAATGTTTCAAATCTGTAATTTATACTTTAATAAAATATTCTTCTTCTACAGAGTGATCAATCTCAAGTGTATACCACGTGATCAAAATATTTAAGTTGGTACCACTGATAGGTTGGTAAGAAGCTGTATTGCTCTAGCTACTCTAGAGCATGGTTCGAGTAAAAACTACGATCAGTTTCAAATCTGTATGAAGGTCATTAACTTATACATATTATAAAATATTATTTAATTTAAATAATGACTATTTTGTATTTGATTAGACTGCATCCCTATAAAATACAACAATATAAATAAAATATTATTTAATGATTGGATTACATCATTACAAAATAATGAATCTTAAGTATTTAAATGTTATAATTTCATTATAATTAAATAAAATTTACATCCTGAAGATGGCTGCTACACCGCTAGCCATCGGTAGAGTTCATAGGCTCTTTTTAGCCTTTAAAAGCAATTCTGCACATAGTTAAATATTTTTAATTTATGTTCAAATATAAATATTAACGAAAATATATGACACGTTAAAGATTGACGGTGACCACGCTTCGCAAAATATACTTAATAATAAAAAAAATCTCGCGCGCAAATCCTCTTCCACACGATTGAAATGTTACGTTATTTACAGGATCTATTATGAAGTATGCCTAATGTCCCTAAACACTCTTACAGTCCAGGCTCTAAAATAGTTTATCACAAACTACTGCCAAGACTAAAGAGAAGTAAAGGAAGCAAAATGTTTCATCTGCTCAAGGCGAGGGGGCAGCTGAGCTTTCCACACTCTTTCATCCATAGCGACGGATTCCCAGCATACATATATAATTACGTATATATATATATATATATATATATATATATATATATATATATATATATATATATATATATATATATATATATTTGCAGAGAGTCTGTAAATTCAATAGTTCAAATATTTTTTTTTTTTGGAAAAATGCTCGGACCCGTCGATTAGTATTTCAAATAGCGATTTTTTGCATGCATTAATAATGTATACAGGGTGTCCCAATTTAGAGATATGACGTCATCATTTTGTTAAACGGCAACATTGTCATTTTGATGGGTATGTAAGGTTGTACATAACTGCCAAATATCAAATTTTTATTTCTTACTAATTACAAGATAATAAAAAGTAACAAAGTTATGAAAATTAATATTAAAAGTAATTATTGCAATTAAGCAAATGCTCATAATGTTGTCCATTGGCTATTTGACAATATCTTAAACGCGATCGAAATTCGTTTTGAACATTTCTAATGACTTCGGGCAAAATTAACCTACACTCATTTCTTATTCGTGCTTTTAGCTCCTCAACATTTGCCAGTTTGGTCTTAAAAACTTTGCTTTTCAAGTACTCTCATAAAAAGAAGTCCAAAAGATTGAGATCTGGGGATTTCGGTGGCCATTCAATAGGTCCGCTTCTACCTATCCATCTGCCTGGAAATATAGCATCGAGATACTCACGAACAGGTCTTCCGAAATGGGGAGGCGTACCTTCTTGTTGGAACCATATTTCTCTATTCGGGACATTAGCATGTACAGGGCCAGGAAACAAATTAGCCAATTGCGGCACTAATTCTTCTTGCAAGAATTCCAAATATCCTACTCCATTGAGATTTTCGTCAAAGAATATTGGTCCTATAACATGATTTCTTACAATCCCTGCCCAAACATTCAATTTTTCTGGGCATTGAGTATGGCCTTCTCTCATCCAGCGTGGATTCCGATCCGCCCAATATCGACAATTTTGTCGATTTACCTCACCGTTTAACATAAACGTAGATTCACCCGAAAACAGAATGTTCTCTACTAGAATGTCGTTCGTGTCTAGTTGATCCATAATGTGTTCACAAAACTGCAGTCTTCTATCAGGATCATCTTCCAGTCATTCCTGGAGAATTGTAAGTTTATAAGGATGCAATTTATTTACTTTAAGAATTCGTGCTACAGACGACTGGCTAATTTCAACATCATTAGATATCTGCCTGGTAGAGATATTAGGATTTTCTTGAAGAGATAGCAGAACATTCATTTTGATATCTTCACTAAGGGCAGTTCTTCGATGGGTACTTGTTTTTCTTACATGCCCGTTTTCCCTAAATTGTCTTTCTATTTTACTTACAGTACTTTGCGAAATGGGTGGCAGGTCGGGATATTTTTCTCTGAATAGATGCGTAACTTCCGTTTGTGTTCTTGCTCTATCTCCATATCCAATCATTTGTAAAATTTCAATCTTGTGCATTTCAGTTAAATAATTAAATATTGAACGATTTCTCCAAAAGAACTGACTTTGCTAATAATCGATATGTTTAAACTTCAAAACCTTTGTAGACTTATTAAAAACCATAGCAATAACATCTTTTTTTGTTAATACCATTGTCTAATAAAGTTTTGAGGCGCACAGTGCTAACGTAGAGCGAATGTTTTCCTTGGTGGCAGTGTAATGGTCAGATGAAAAAAACAAACTGTCAGTAGATTCAGTGGAAGCTGTCCCCATGGCTTAGTTTATACCGTATCTATGATAGTTCGAACCTCTGGAACTAAAGTAGTGGAGAGGGTCAGTGAATTTTTAAACTTAGTCCTATCGTGTTTAGGTTTACACCAGTATTCATAAGGGGTTTATTTATACCTCTGGAACTAAAGTAGTGGAGAGGGTCAGTGAATTTTTAAACTTAGTCCTATCGTGTTTAGGTTTACACCAGTATTCATAAGGGGTTTATTTATACGAGGGATGTCCGGTTACTAAGGTATATTTTTTAATTACAAACAGACTACTTTATTTATAGAAATCAAATGTACAATAAGTAAAAGCGCTAACTTTTAGCTACTTTTCAACGTAATCACCGCCAATGTTAAGTCACTTATCCTAGTGAGGCACAAGCTTCTGTATATCCTCTTCGTAAAACGTACAATCCAAATTTCTAAAAAACTGCCTTACTTCATATTGAAGTTCGGCGTCGTTTTCAAACCTTTTACCCGAGTTACCTGAGTTTTTAACGGCCCAAACAAATTAAAATCAGAAGGAGCCAGGTCTGGAGTATGGCGTGGATGGACAATAACTTTCCAATTATGTTTCTGAAGCCAGGCCTTCGTCTGAGATGAGGTGTGATCTTGCATTATCATGCAACAACCTGATTCCTTTTGTCAACCTTCCTCTTCGTTTCTGTCGAATGGCTTGGTGTAGTTTTTCGATACAATTTCTTGAACAGAGCTTTTAGGGATACCGGTCAGTAGAGCAATTTCCCGTATTTTCAACCGACGGTCTTCTCGAATCTTTAATTGATTCTCATCCGTTTTTGTTGTTGATGGTTTTCGTCGCGAACCTTCAGGATCATCGTCCACTTTTGAACTGATGACACCAAACATAAACTTTTTGACTCATAATGACTTCTCCATATGTGTTCAGTATTTTTTTTATGAATTTCGGAAGGTGTTTCAGTATTTGTAAGCAAAAAACGAATGACCTCTCGCACTTCAAATTTGGAGTAAGTTTCGATTGGAACTAACATTTTGCGATTGTCACTGAGCACGTTGTACATAACCTAAAACAATAGCCACCTACGCAGTTCATATGCACATCTAAAATTCGTGCAAGTTTTAACCTGATTGGAGCAATGTAGATGGTGTGTCGCACAAATACACTTTAGTAACCGGACATCACTCTTATTTGCTGTTGCTTAACCTAACTTTTACAGAAAAAGAGAAAAGATTACCGTAAGATGGTGATACTTTGCAACAAAATTATGATATACTTGTTACTAAAATTTATTGAAACTATTATCCAAAATTGCTGTTTCTTACATATGTGCTATATTTGATCGATATCTATCGGTTTAACAAAAAAAACTCCACAGAAACTAACAAAAAACATATATTTTTTTACAAAATAGAGTTGTGTAAAGTTACCCCCAGCTGGTGATATTTTACATATGCACTATAAATGTCGGAATTTCAATGACTATGTGTATATAGTGCGTGCGTCTTTATACTTATTACATGTTTTTAAAAAGTATATTTAGGAGATATACCTATGGAAAAAAAAGTAAATTGAAAAAAACATATATTTTTTAAAAACTGTTACAAATCTTAGAGCTATTATCACAAAAAACTAAATAATTATAAATTCCGCTACAAAATACTTAACATGAATAAAACTAAAATACAAAATATGTTCTAATAATCAAAACAAAAATAAATACTTATAAATTGCCAACTAAAAGTTATATTTTGTAGGGTCAACATCAAATCTGAAAATTTTCCTTTTTCAATCAGAGTTTTCC
Organism: Vesta saturnalis; assembly: GCA_036346205.1. Classification (NCBI taxonomy): domain Eukaryota; kingdom Metazoa; phylum Arthropoda; class Insecta; order Coleoptera; family Lampyridae; genus Vesta; species Vesta saturnalis. The sequence goes on along the minus strand of JARFJB010000454.1, from coordinate 2,793,272 downwards.
AGAATTCCACAATATCGTCCTCAGTTTGGGCGGAAATATCACTTTCTTGGGGAAAAACAAATTTTGTTTTCTCTTTTTTGTGTTAAGTAGTTTAGGATAATTTCTAGCCTATGAACTCCTATTCGACCAATGAAATGTTTAACAGCCTTTTTAGTTGCAAATTGTACTACGACGAACAGACCTTCTTTTTGAAAAATTATTGCATCATCGTTGGGATATTCAATCTCTGTTGAATATTCGTCTGTCACTGTAGGTTTTCCTCTGTCTGTAAGGGATTCCTCAATACTTGTAGAACATGATGCTACTTCCTGTTGATTAACCTCCTCTTCCCCACAAATTTCTTCTGTTAAGAAGAAGACAAACGGACTTGCCTGATGAAATCTTTACCATTTTTTTTCGTTGGGAGGTTGTACAGGAATATGGCTTACCAGTTTCTTTTAGAAAAGAGAGCAAACTTTCATTTATATTTTGGGAAATTTAATTCTCTTCGGCGCGTCTTTTCGGTAGTCTTTTGAGAACTTGTTCTGGGTCTAATGGAATGATTCCGGTAACTCGAAAACATCCTTCAATTCTCTTTATTATTTAGTTCTAATTTGTCCATGAGGACTTTAATAAACCAGGAAAATAGATTTTATTCAACGCTTGTTTTCGAATCTTGTATTTTGGAGCCTTCTAATATTTTCTTCCAAATCCTCTTTAGAGGTCCATAGTAGCCCACGTCTAAAGGTTGTGTCAAATGAGTTGCATTTTTTGGTAAAAATAAAAATTTTATATTATTTCGTTGACATTTGACAATTATACTAATATCGAGATGAAAAGAAAGCTTGTCTCCAATAAGAACTTTACAGCCCGACAGTTTACTCGCCCACGGGATGACAATGGTTTCAAACCAATCTTCGAAGGTAAAACTATCAAACCAGCCACGTTTTGATCTATTATAACGGACATTCTTTAGCCCCCTCCCCCCCTAGTGTCTACTGGTCTTATAATCTCTCGGCTTTATATATGGTGTATGGAGGCAGTACTACACCTGATCCCGTTATTGCAAACATTACCGACATAGAAACCTTGGAGATGTTTAATACCCTTTCGGGATATTTCATGCCACGTCAAAATATGCACTTCCTAAATCCAGGGTCGTTTGACAGATTGGTTTCATCATTGGGTTCAGTATGTGAGAAGGTGGAACATTTTGCAAACTTTTCTCCAGATTTAAGAAATAGATTTCTTCCTCGGTTTTTTCCGCACGGCATTGGTTTATATTTTGACAACATCATTGGCTTCATTTAGCCTTATGACGGCCCAAAAATTTCGCTACCCAATCGCATCCAGGCATATTGTCAACAAACTGTTGAATAATCATTCCAGATTTATCTAAATATTGTTTTACCACGTATCGATGATCGAAGGCGGTCAACGGATTGCGAACTTCTCCAGCCTCAAAAACACGTCAACAAAGTGCCTCTCTTCTACTTCCGTCAATAAAGTCGGCCCTCCAACTTTCTTAGAATGTTTTCCTTTGACCGCATTCGATATGCTTTTCTATGGAATCTTTGTCACTCTTCCCGCTTCTCGGTATGAATAGCCATTTGTAACTAAGCCTACAGCTCTTTGAAGGTCACTGCGATATGGCCTACTCCCAATTTTTTTTTGTAAAACCGCCCCGTAATTCAAAATAGGTAACTAAAATAAAGAAAAAAAGATAATGAAAATTTAGTGTGTAAGGTCTCACCAACATTCCGTGTAAAGTCTCACCACCAAATGTTTATGTTTATATTTTTCTTTATTTAAAATAATCTTAATAAAAAATGTTATTTACTACATCAGAAATAATGATGTTTTCGGGTAGGTACTTAAAGAAAATAACTTACCTTATAGATAAGTACCACGTGGCTTAGCAGTTACAGAACGAAAAATAGCGTCGCAACTGCGACGCAAGAACCACCCACTGAAAGGACCACACTCTTCGAATCAAGCGTTTCCCCACCCAGAAATTAGGCTCGAACAGGTCGGGATTGTTATGTTTGGAATGCGCAACGATGTCACAATTCCGGAAAAAAATATTAAGAATTAAATTAGGCGTTTTTGTGTAGTCACCCAGTAGTGGCAAAGTATCATCTTACGGTATTGAAAATGACTTTACAAATTCTGTGTATAATATTTACTAATCAATCATTGGTTAAAAAACAGCAACACCAAAATCTGGGAGGGTTCAACATTACCCATACTCCTAGTATAATTATAATACCGACAGCAAATCAAAAACGATATTTTTTTTAATCGGCACAAAAACGCGAAATCGTCGTTAAAATAGTCATTTTGAGTTATTATTTCGTTGAAAAGGTAACTAAAACACAATGTGCTTTAATATTTTCTCTAATTAAGCATTCTTCTAGATACGCAAAAAGTCTGAAGAAATAAATTTCACGTCTAAGAAATGGCAAACGGCATAGTGACGGACGTTGCGGAGCACCAAGAAATGTGACAGCGCACGAATTGCAAATAACATTTACTGTAATCGTTTACATAAAATTGAAAGAATATAATAAAACGATAAATTTTGATAAATTAAATGACAAACATCAACGGTAATGCGTAAACGGAAAAGTTTATGTATTTAAGTTATATAGATAGCATTTTTTTGTTTATGTATCAAATGTAATCAGGTCCAACTTCAAAAAATGTAATATGAGCCTTTGTAGTGGAAGTATCTTTTTTAAAACTAATGTGGTTTATTTCCCTCCATCCTACCGTCCTTGACAACTAAATTCCATATCCGTTATAAAAAAATCAACTTCACTGCCTAGGATAATAAATAGCTATTTATTCGAAACATGTAGTTAATTATATATAAATAAAATCAAAACCAAAAATAAAAAAACTTAAATTTTTATACAGATTTGTTCGATTCTTCTGTCATAAAATTTTCAAAATCATCCTTTTATTAAAGTTCACTTTGCATTAACCCTTTACCTTCACCTCTGGGGCACTTTATCTTTCACTTTTTTTTATATTCCCACGTGGGGACCGTACCTTTTTCACCTGAGAATAAAAGGATCTGTTATTAAATAGGCCCCTTTTTTATCATAGCAGATTGCATAATTGTTATTAAATTTATTATTACATTTCTTTTAATCCCATCTACAGATTGTGACTTAATTTATTTATGCATTGGGGGTTGCATTCTAATAAGGGGTCCTAGTCTTGTAAGACGGGAATCTGTTCGCGGGCTTCTTAATCTGTATTTATTATTATTAAACAGTTATACAACTTCATTGTGAATGGAAAGTAGAAATTAGCCGTCGATATCGTGTTAATTAATGCGTTTATAAATATTTTAAAAATTTGCTGCTGCAAAAAATACATTAAGGTCCAAATATTAGGTGAAATAATAATCATTTCTAGCCTAGTATTTTATTATACAGGCAGATTCTCTATCTAAACGGTCAGCACCTTTACATCCGAAACATTATACCTGATTTTATTTGTATGTTCAATTACTCACACACACGCACACGCACACGCACACGCACACGCACACACACACGCACACGCACACGCACACGCACACGCAAACGCACGACGCACGCACGCACGCACGCACGCACACGCACGCACGCACGCACGCACGCACGCACGCACCACACACACACACACACACACACACACACACACACACACACACACACACAGAGCTGCAATTAAGTAAGCAGGTAATTAGACATAAATTACATATACATCAAGCTATTTTTGTTAATGCTCCATGCGCATGCCAGCTTTTAGTAAATATTTAAAAGAAAACAACAAACAAGATTATCTTGATGTTAAAAGATAAGCACGATAAAACAGGGTAGAATATACCTGTGATTGCAGATTTTTTTCACCGAAAATTTTTTCAAATAGAAGTTGATCATGCACGGCTCTCTCTCTCTCTCTTGGTACGGAACTCTTAATTAAAATAACTAACCTACTAAAACGCTTTATTTATCAGAGTAGAAGGGTTGAAAAACAATCATTATACAGTAATTTGATCATTGCATCATTTATAACTAAACATGTAGTGAAAAACTTATTTACAAAATCAAGTAAGACTAGATTAATAAACGCATAGTTTTTAGGATATATTGACGACTTGAGCGGCAGCAGAGATCGTTCGTCGAGGGGGACGTCGCACTGGAGCGGCACACCGTCTAATATTGCACGTGTATGCATTTCAAAATTACTTTATTCATTATTACATATACATATTTAAAACATATTAAAAGCGTCTTTACATCGCACTTTTGCTGAATATTTGTGTTCTAGACATAATATTTGCTAAATGCATATCTAAATTAACAATATATTACCACTTCATTTTCACATCTTATACTTATAATTCCTTATTTACACTAATTACACGTTGCTTCATTATGCTCTTTGATGTATAGCTGAACTGAAGTCTCTTCATCTTCCTGTGTATTTCATAAAACCCTAAATCAATTCATTATTTTTTTATGCCACGCCTCTTCTTTTCTCATCTATGCAATATTTCTTTACTTTCCCTCGTATCGTGCGTACTGCTTTCGTAATTTCTGGTAACTGACGCGCTCAAGCAGGCCTTTTACAGGATCCTTGAAACCGCTAACGTGAAAAAATTCTTGTGAACTGATTCTATTTAGATTTATAAGAATAGTAATATGACCTCGCGCGTGCGCATTCACTTAACCTAACCTAAAACGTGTGTTTATTAATCTAACCTTATTGTAAGCGTATTCGGTCTAACCTAATAACGCAAGAAACGAGCGAGAGACGATAGAGACGAGGAGATGCTAAGGGAGAGAGAGAGAGATCAACGTCTATTATACAAAATACTCTCTAGTTTAAAAATACATCACATAGGTAAAATTTCGCGACGCAGATGGCTGTTTGATCCCACTCCAACCCTCCCCGAACATAACCAAGATTGTAAGACAGGTGTAGGGCGTCGCAGATTGTTCTCGGGTCTTCGCCCTTTGTGATCTGAACTTGTTCGGGGGCCATCGTGTATTGTCGTGGTATCCTTGGCGGAAAATTTGAATTTGTATTATAATAAAGAGTCTAATGCTAACTTGTAAGACAGGTGTAGGGCTGCGCAACTAGCTTTCGCGCCTTCACACCCCTGCCTTGGCCCCATGTCTGGCTGGAAATAGTATTCTAATAAGGGGGTCCTAATGCTAACTTATAAGACAAATATAGGAACTTGTGTTAGGTCTGCGCCCTCCTGTCGTGGCCCTCTTGTTGCGAATTTTGAATTTGTGTAGCCATCTAGTTGTGTATGGACCAATAAATATTGTCTGTAATAAAGGTGGCGTTTATTTTCCTTAGCAGCTCGCCACGCCTCTTCTTTCTCTCGTCTATGCTTAATACATTTTCTTTACTTTCCCCTCGTATCGTGCGTACTGCTTTCGCCATTTCTGTTAAACTGAATCGCGCGCTCCCAAGCAGGCCTTTTACAGGGATCCTTGACAACGCCAACCGTGAAAAATTCTTGTGAACTGGTTCTATTTTAGATTTCTAAGAATAGTAATATGACCCGGCGCGTGCACATTGACCTAACCTAACCTAAAACAGTGTGTTTATTAATCTAACCTAATATTGTAAGCGTATTCGGTCTAACCTAATAACGCAAGAAACGAGCGAAATGAGAAAGTGTACTGTAGTGGTATGACAAAAATCCCTAGTTGTTTATAATTGTTGTGTTTTGCAGTTGGCTGCTTTGGATTTTTAGTGTGGTTTTAGTCGTTTTAGTTTATGTCAGTTTATGTCATAATATACCTTCGTTTTTCACTTATGTATTTTCTTGAGTTATTTACAAACTGTCTATATCAAGACAAATTATATATTCTGAATTACAAATTGTGATATCGAATTTAATCGTCATGCCGTTTTCAATCGAACACGACACATTCATTGTTGTGGCTCATTTTCATAGCGGCTTCCAAGATGGTAATGGGCAATGGCATTATTCATTGCAATCGTGCATCGATAAATTTACTGTTGAGTACCCAAATGAAAATATTAGTTACGAAACATTTAGTCAACATCGTAATCGATTGATAGCTCGATTCATGGAAACTGGTAGTGTTTTAAAACGCAAACGTGAAGCTTCGGCTACTGTCTTAACAGAGGACACCTTAGCAGATATCCAAGCAAGGATGAATGCAAGCCCTAATAAATCTTGGCGAAAACTATCTGCACAAACATGTATGAAAAATTTTACAATACAAACATAATTTTACATAAATAATTTTTAGATGTATCCTATGGAAGTGGCCACACTGCAGTAAAGAAGAATTTACATTTGTACCCGTACAAGGTGTCGGTATTACAACAGTTGCAAGATAAAAATTTTCAGCTTAGAGTAAACTACTGTCAATGGTTCAACAATGATTTACTGGTTGTATCTTTTTTTTCTGATAAAGCTTGGTTTCATCTGTCCGGTTACATAAATAGCCAAAATTATCGTACGTGTTCTACAGAAAATCCACATGTATTTCGAGAAACTACCTTACACCCTATCAAGGTCGGTGTCTGGATAGCAATGTCACGACAACGAATATTTGGACCAGTATTTTTCGATGTCACAATTACTGCCGCAAGATACAGGGAAATACTTTTAGAACCATTTATTAATAATTTGGATGATTGTGAATTACGAAATGGGTATTTCCAGCATCACTCCACTACGCCGCATACTGCACAGGCTACAATTAATTATTTACGAGACTTCTTTGAAGATAGAATCATTAGTGTAAATCGTTGGCAACTGAATTCACCAGACTTGACACTGTTAGACTTTTTCTTTTTGGTTATTTAAAAACAAAGTATTCAGCAGAAGATTGCATACTATTCAAGAATTGAGATGCTATAACTCACGAAGTTCATAATATTGGTGCCGAAATGTTACAAAATGTATTTTAATATGCAACGTAGGGTGAACTTATGTTTACAATTTAATGGGTCATTTTGAACATATGCTGTAAAGCAAAGTGTGATAACTAATTGTACCTAAGGAGTTAAAAAATTTGTAAAAGACATTGTCATTCCATAAACATGTACTGTAAATTTTATTTAATTATAATGAAATTATAACATTTAAATACTTAAGATTCATTATTTTGTAATGATGTAATCCAATCATTAAATAATATTTTATTTATTTTGTGGTATTTTATGGGGATGCAGTCTAATCAAATATAAAATAGTCATTATTTAAATTAAGATAATATTTTATAATAAAAATTGATGCAACTCCAGGACGATTAAATCAAACTACATTTTATATAAATCGATCAGGAATTAACATAAGTTAATGACCTTCATACAGATTGGAAACTGATCGTAGTTTTTACAGCTTCTTACCAACATATCAGTGGTACCAACTTAAATATTTTGATCACGTGGTATACACTTGAGATTGATCACTGTGTACATCATATGGGAAAAATTTCGCTACACGGGGGGGGGGGGGGTGCGATGAAGGCTGTTTCGGCGTCGCAACTTGTTCTCGGGTGTTCGCCCCTTGTGATCTGAACTTGTTCGGGGGCCATTGTGTATTGTCGTGGTACCGTTGGCGGACAATTTGAATTTTTATTATAATAAGGAACCTAATTCTAACTTGTAAGACAGGTGTACGGCTGCGCAACTTGTTCCCGGGGCTATGCCCCTTGTCGAGACCCCATTGAATTTGTATGTAAGCCCCTGCAGGTTATGCCTGGAAATATGAATTTGTGTTGTAATAAGAGGTATAATGCTAACTTGTAATACAGATGTAGGGCTTAGTAACTTACTCTCAAGCCCACGCCCTTCGACCAAAAATTTGAATTTGTTTGTGGCGCCATCTATGAGGGGAAATTTGAACTTGTATTATAATAAGGGGGCACGGACGTTAAAAAAAAGATGGACTGCTAATTGGTACTTTGCCGGCAACATTTATTTGTCCCCACCATGGAAGTCGCCATACTGTGCTTTTAGTTAGTTATTTTCTTATAGGGTTCGATTTAAGTTGGTAATTTCAAACGTCGAAAGTCTTTGACTTAACCTCAACGTTTTGTATCTTCGCGTTCGTGAACTTCACATTATTTGAATATTTTATTAAACGTTATTGTAGTGTTTGGTAGTGTATTTGTTTTGTTAGTGAATCTTTGATAGTTGTAATTTTTTAGTACTATAGTGTAATAGTGTAGTATATTATTCTTAATTATGCGTCAAGTTAAACATCACATAGTTCATAATTTTTCATAAATTTTAGTGTTTAGAACAATGTGCATGTTTGTAATTATAGATTTTCACTTTAAGAATTTAAGTACAGTACCTACAAAATTACTGTTAAAATAGTGTTAAGTAACAATCATATATAAACCCGTAACAATGACACATTGTTTTGTGCTTGGATGTCACAGTTCAGACAGAAATGGAACGAACTTGCTTTCATATGTAAGTTACTACAATATTAAAGTAATAATTATAGTTTTTTAAATATTATTAGGATTCCTAAAAAACGCCAAGTCTCTTGGCTTTTTGCAATAGGACGCAATCCAAATACTCTAATTAACCTAATGTGAAGTTGATGAACGCGAAGATACAAAACGTTGAGGTTAAGTCAAAGACTTTCGACGTTTGAAATTACCAACTTAAATCGATCCCTATAAGAAAATTTTATAGGTGGTAGGCATGTATACTCCATGCCAGCCGGGGAGGTACCACCACCCTTGCCATGGGCTCCTTAATATTGGGTCTCCGATTTTCTGAGCTCGGTAAGGGCTGCCGGTTACCTTTTCCATCATCCTTAATCTATTCTCATCCTTATTCTTCCTTCTCGCCCTCACTGTCTTCCTATCGGATTAAAAGTCCCAAATTAAAAAATAAGATGGCTGTGGTTTCTAGGGTTATAAATTCCGGACGTAAAATCCTGCCCCACTCGGATGTCCGGGAGGGCAGGGCCCAAGCGACCTCGTTCATCGAAAGTATCAACTTTCTGATTCACTACTGCAACATCCGCGGTATCAGGTCTAATCTTAATGCTATTCACCAACATCTTGAACAATTACAACCTGATATATTGTTTCTATCTGAAACACAAGTCTCCTCTGAAAGCTCCGAGTCACCCGACTTGCAATTTCCTCAATACCATCTTCACTCTAACTTTCGATATAAAGGAGGCGTATGTGCGTACATCAAGGACAGAATTGCTTGCAAGAGGGTTTCTTCCTTAGAAAATAAAAATTTTGACGTGATTTGGTTTAAACATTCTGGTCCTAATTTTGTGAAATTCTACTGTTGCATTTATAGGTCTCCTAATGACAGCAACTTTCAAGACTTCTTCGATTACCTTAGTATGAAAGTTGACTATCTCCTGTCTCAGTTTCCATCTTGCGATATCTCATTTGTAGGCGATTTCAATGTTCATAACTCTAATTGGCTTCAATTTTCATCTACTACAAATCCTGCTGGTCATAGTGCAGAAACATTTGCTATTTCATGTGATCTCACACAAATGATTTCTGAACCCACAAGAATCCCTGATAACCCTAACCATACTCCACATCTTCTAGATCTCTTTCTTACATCAAACCCTCTTGTTTATAAAACTTCCGTTCTTTCGCCTTTAGGTCTTTCCGACCATTGTCTAATAAAAATCATTTCTACTGTACCTAATTCCACTGTTGTTCGCAAAACCGATAGAACCTTGTGGTGTTTTAAGTCAGCTCGATGGAGTGATTTACGGATTTCTTTGCAACCTTTCCATGGCGTGAATATTGTTTTAAGTCGTCCTCTTCTTCGGACATCGCTCTTTCAGTATCTGAAGTCATCCTCATGGGAATGGAGTTATACATTCCGAAAAACAGTACCATGTAGGTCATTCACGTTCCCAACCCTGGTTCAATAAGGCTTGTTCTGATGCAATATCTTTAAAAATAAATGTTACATTAAATGGAAATCTAATAAATCGGTTGACAGTCATGTAGAATACGTTGGTGCTAGAAATATCTGCAAAAGTGTCATCACTAAAACTAAAAAGTTGTTCGAACAACGAAAATGCAATGAACTAGCTACATCTCCTTTAGGCAGTCGTAAATTTTGGTCTTTAGCAAAAGCCATTAGTAAAAACTTTCGAACATCTTCATTTCCCCTGACATCTATTGACGGATCGGTAGTTGCTGATTCTGTAGACAAAGCCAACGTTTTTGTGGATTTGTTTGCATCAAACTCGTGTCTCAATGATTCTGGAAAAGATGTGCCCCTAGTCAACTCTTCTTCATACGTTATGAAACCAATTCATTTTCGGTACAAGCTCTTGGAATCGATCATCAGTAGGCTTGATCTCAATAAGGCGACTGGCCCAGACGGTATCCCAGCTATTGTCTTAAAGAAATGTTCCCCGAACTAGTACCAGTCCTATCTAAGCTCTATACGATCTCTATATCTTCTGGGAATTCCTTCATCATGGAAGTTAGCAAATGTTCAACCTATTCCCAAAAAGGTGATAAGACCGATCCCTCAAATTACAGACCAATTGCCATCACTTCCATTTTGTCTAAAATCATGGAAAAAGCCATCAATCAGCAACTGCTCACGTTCCTTGAAACTAACAAACTCCTTAGTGACCACCAATATGGGTTTAGGCAAAGTCGTTCAACAGGCGATCTTCTTTCATATGTGACCCAAGTTTGGAACAATACAGTAGAGCAGTCCGGTGAAACAGTTGTAGTCGCTTTAGATATCTCAAAGGCATTTGACCAAGTTTGGCATAAGTGTTTACTTGCCAAACTCACCTCGTTTGGGTTAAATGATACGCTCATCAACTGGGTTTCTAGTTTCCTTGATAAAAGACGAATACGTGTCGTAGTTGATGGCTTTTTTCAAAAGAAGTTAGCATTAACGCGGGCGTACCACAGGGATCCGTTATAGCGCCTACACTTTTTCTGCTGTACATAAACGACCTTATTTCTTCAACAACTAACCCCATCCATTGCTTTGCTGACGATAGCACTCTTCACTGTAGTTCATCTCAGTCTACTCATAGTGATAATCCACCTTCTATGTCAAATCAAGAAATTAAAGCTGAAATGGCAAATTCAATCAACAAAGACATTCAACGTATTCTCGAATGGGGAAGCAATAATCTAGTTAAATTTAATGCTAACAAAACTCAGTGTTGCCTTATGTCCGCCAAAAAGATCGATCATTTCCTGTTGTAAGTATGAATGGCTCAGTTCTTAAGTTTTCAGACTCTATTACTCTGTTGGGTATGACTGTATCTTCAAATCTCTCATGGGTTGACCATCTTCTGTCAGCTACCAAAACAGCTGCTCGTAAAATAGGCTTTTTGTACAGATCTAAGCAGTACTTTACCTCTCGACAACTCCTTCTGCTGTATAAGGCCCAAATTCGGCCTCATCTGGAATATAATTCTCACCTTTGGGTTAGTGCTCCCCAATACGCTCTCGATATCGTTGATCGTATTCAAAAGAGAGCGATTAGGCTTATAAATGACCCGTCCTTAATTTCTCACATACAGTCCCTTGAGCATAGAAGGATGGTTTCAGTTCTTTCTTTGCATTATCGTTATTACAACGGCTATTGTGCTGGTGAATTACATTCTTTGATACAATCTCCGGCTATCTTTGCAAGAAACACTCGGTTCGCTCATTCACATCATCTGTATGCAGTACAAATCTCCACTTGTCGTACCAAACGGGCGCAATCCACATTTTTCTACACGGCTTCTAAACTCTGGAATGATCTCCCTAGTTCCTGTTTTCCTCTCACTTATGATATGAGAAAATTTAAGGTAGCTGTTCATAGGCATCTATTGGCAACTCATTATCCCTCTATCCACCCTCCTAAGTGTTCTTGAGTGCTTTAGCACGATAGGCCTTATTTAGCCTGTTCAGGTCCACAATCATAAAAAAAAACCAGCAACGCATATGTTCACTACATTTTAAAAAAGATCATTTCGAAACTATTGGTTCTTTAAAAGAATTGAAAGCATTAGTCATTCCCACGATTAACATCCCACATCAAATCAACAATTACATTGTGGAGTTGAGCTCTAATGTGGTTGCGGAACCAGAAGAAAGTCTGTAAGTTCATTATAATTTTGAAAGTTATTTAGATTTGAATCTTTATTTATTAGAACCATTCCAAGTACCTCAACGGAACCAGTATGTAAAAGATTTCGGTCTGATTCTCCAAATGTAGTTAAACTCAATTAACTCGCCAAGAAAACTAATAAAAATGTGGCACAATTACAGGTAAAGTTTCATTAGTAATCATACAAATTGTTTTGTGTTGAATATTGAACTTGATAATGAATTGTATTTGCTTTTTAGCTTAACTCCTGACCACTACAAGAAGCAAATAACCCACCAAACCAGAAATTGTGTTTTAAAAGTAAACTGAAGAATGTTAAAAACCAGTGCTCAATTTGTAGAATCGCTATTGTCAGTTTCGATGAAAACAATAGCAGTTTTAAATTTATAAATCGTAAATCTGAGGTGGTTTGTTGTTTCCTTCATACAGTGTTTTATATGTATGTGAAAAATTGAAAAAATTCAAGTTATATTGAAAGTCTTAAATAAGTTGACCTAGGGACATTTTATAAATTTAGTTACAAAGTCAAACATTTCTTTTAAATGAAAATCTTTTGGTAAATTGAAGGATAATGTTTGACACTGCACCGTACGAAATCATATACAAAAATTAGTGATTGATGAAATTATATAATGTTATACCTGTTGAAGCCACTGTATAAAAAAAATGAATAATGATGTATGAAGAAAGAGTAAGCAAACATCCAAATTATTATTTAAGCATCAGTAACTTTATACAGTAGATTATATTTTTATACAAAGTATGAATAAAGCACGATTTTATAAGTTGTAATTTACTAAACTAAATCCTTGAATGACAAGGTTCATAATTTTTAAATAAGCACAAAATACATTTTAAGTATGTATTTATAAATAAAATATAGTTACAGATTTGAAATTCAGAAATATTGAAATGACAAATTATAAATTGCAATTTTCAAATATAACCGCTAAAATTTCAGGGTCATTATTGGTTAGAAATAGGCCAATAGAAAATTGCGCACAGTATGGCTCCGCACAGGAAGGTGACTTTAATAAAAACATAATTAGCAGTACATTTTTTTTTAAAGGTCCGTGTAGGGGGACCTAATGCTAACTTATAAGACAGACATGGGCTTCGCAACTTGTTTTCGGGTCTTAGTTCCTGGTCCCTTGGCGAGAAATTTGAATTTGTTTTTAAGTGTTTACATTCTGATTGCTTATTGCGAGAAATTTGAACGTGTATTCCATTCAGAGACCTAATGCTAACTTGTAAGAGAGGTGTAGGGCTGCGCAACATGCTTTCGGGCCTCCAAATACAGAAACTTGTGTTAGGTCTGCGCCCTCCTGTCGTGGCCCCCTTGTTGCGAAATTTGATTTTGTGTAGCCATCTAGTTGTGTATGGACTAATGAATATTTTCTGTAATAAAGGTGGCACCACCTAGCGTTATATTTAGGGCGGTTAGATGTGTAACTACAGTAAGTGTGAAATTGGCTTTCTTTCTTTTGCACTCTGTAAGTTAAATCATACTGCTGCTATTTTTTGAATTGAGAGCTGATTTTGTATGATTAAGTCAAATTAGTTTGGTATTTTTGAATTGTGGTTGGTTGGTTTTAGCAAAGTGTAAGTTAGTCCAATCTGTTTTTTGGGCTCTAAACTAGTTTTCGCAGGATGTAAGTTATGATTTTCCTTATTGAGATTGATTGATTGTTTGGGATTGATCTGCTTAATTGATTTGATTAATTTGATTTGATTAATTGATTTGTATGTTTTAAGAAAGAGACGATACAGCGAGGGAGAGACGAACACGACCAACCTCTATTACAGAAAACATTCATTAGTCTTTACACCACTAGATGGCACCACAAACAACCCTAATTAGTCCTAGAAATATACCGCTAGGCGTCGACGTCTCTATTACAGAAAACATTGGCTAGTTTAAAAATATAACGCTAGGTGGTGCCACCTTTATTACAGACAATATTTATTGGTCCATACACAACTAGATGGCTACACAAATTCAAAATTCGCAACAAGAGGGCCACGACAGGAGGGCGCAGACCTAACACAAGTTCTATATTTGTCTTATAAGTTAGCATTAGGACTTATTAGAATACTATTTCCAGCCAGACATGCAAGGCAGGTGTAAGGCGCGAAAGCTATTGCGCATACACCTGTCTTACAAGTTAGCATTAGACTCTTTATTATAATACAAATTCAAATTTTCCGCCAAGGATACCACGACAATACACGATGGCTCCCGAACAAGTTCAGATCACAAAGGGCGAAGACCTGAGAACAACCTGCGACCTACATGTCTTACAATCTTGGTTATGTTCAGTATATCGCCGAAACAGCCTTCGACTACGCGTCGCGAAATTTTACCTATGTGATGTATTTTAAACTAAGTATTTTGTATAATAGACGTTGATCTCTCTCTCTTTTAGCCTCTCCTCGTCTCTATCGTCTCTGCTCGTTTCTTGCGTTATTAGGTTAGACCGAATACGCTTACAATATTAGGTTAGATTAATAAACAACGTTTTAGGTTAGTTAACAATGCGCACGCCAATTACTATTCTTATAAATCTAAAATAGAATCAGTTCACAAGAATTTTCACGGTTATGGTTTGATCCCTGTAAAGGCCTGCTTGGGAGCGAGTCAGTTACAGAAATACGAGCAGTACGCACGATAGAAAAGTAAAGAAAAGGTATTAAGCATAGATGAGAGAAAGAAGAGGCGTGGCGAGCTACTAAGGAAAATAATGAAATTGGATTTAGGGTTTTATGAAATGCACAGGAAGATAATTAGTGTAAATAAGGAATTATAAGTATGAGAGGTGAAAATGAAGTGGTAATGTATTGTAAATTTTGATATGTATTTAGCAAAAATTATGTCTAAAACATAAATATTCAGCAAAAGTGCGATGTAAAGACGCTTTTAATATGTTGTAAATGTTTTTATGAAATGCACAGGAAGATAATTAGTGTAAATAAGGAATTATAAGTATGAGAGGTGAAAATGGTAATGTATGTGTAAATTTTGATATGTATTTAGCAAAAATTATGTCTAAAACATAAATATTCAGCAAAAGTGCGATGTAAAGACGCTTTTAATATTAATATATATATATATATATATATATATATATATATATATATATATATATATATGTAATAATGGATAAAATAATTTGAAATGCATATACGTACAATACAGACGGCGTGAGGGTGAGTCGCGCGACGCACCCTCATCTCGTACTGCTCCAGTGCGACGTCCCCCTCGACGAACCATCTCTGTTGCCGCTCAATCCGGCGATATATCCTAAAAACCATGCATTTATTAATCTAGTCCTGCTTGATTTTGTAAATAAGCTTTTCACTACATGTTTAGTTAATAAATGATACGATAATCAAATTTAAATTTAAATTTGACTAAAATTTAATTTTATAGTTGGCTTTATACGTTTCTCAAACTGTTATATTAATAGCATGATGTTTATGTTTTAATTTTCAACTTTACAAAATTGTTTACAAATCTTAACAATTTTAACAGATATTGCTAGACGAAGATAACTGTAAGGTTATCGAAACGTTTAGATTGTATAATTTAAAATAACCATTAAAACACTCAAAAAGATAAGTATTTTATTATGTGTGATAATAAAGTTTACATTTTCATAAGTAAGGTAAATTTATTATTTTACTTTATTGTTAGTTTCAATTTTGATGAACGTTAAATGAAAAAAATCCTGCAAATTGTTGGAAGTGTCCTTGTACTGATTGTTGTGATATTGTCATTGTTGTTCTATGTTATATTCATTATTTTGATAACTGTTTATATATATATATATTATATATATATATATATATATAT
Organism: Vesta saturnalis; assembly: GCA_036346205.1. Taxonomy (NCBI): domain Eukaryota; kingdom Metazoa; phylum Arthropoda; class Insecta; order Coleoptera; family Lampyridae; genus Vesta; species Vesta saturnalis. The sequence goes on along the minus strand of JARFJB010000454.1, from coordinate 2,777,302 downwards.
ATATATATATATATATATATTATATATATGTATATTAATTACATAATTAAAACCACCAACTGTTTAATCACAGTAAACATTTTAAACATTTTAGTGAATATTGAATTTTAGTTAATTTAGAAAAATAAACCATTGATTAAAAATTTAATCATTAAACATGAATATAGTACGGTGATATGCAACTGTCGTCTAATACTAAAATTTATTACTAAATTGCCGTTCTAAGTTAGATGTATTAAAATATTCACCAATGGCACTGATGACCAAATATAAAGTCAATTGCCAGTCGTTAGATAACTTTGATAATACTGACGTGTGCTTTTGAAAACTAAACGTGACATTGCGCCATTTTATTGTTATTTTGAAATATGCAATAGATTTTATTTGTGTTAAATTAGTATTATAACTGTTTTCAATCAGAACATTAGTGATTTCCTATTTTGAAAATACATTTGTATTTAGAATCGCATGATTTGAATACGCTGATGTTTACATGCTAACTAAAGAATAGATTCTGTATTACTGATTCTTATTGCAATCATATTATGATTGTATACTTTTATCATATACAGTGTCCCAAATTAAACGCTCAATTATCTCAGTTCTTTCTAAAGTGACAGATGAAACTTGAGAAGTTTACATTAGCAATCATGGTCTATTCAACAAAAATATTTTCAATGATGCAGTATTGTCGCTTCTACTAAAAATTAAAAGCCACTTTGATAATTCAAAGAGAACACCATGTATACTATTAAATTTTTTAATGCCCAGAATAAATCTAAATACATCTTATGTATGAAGTCCTATACCTATCTTCAACCATTTACGAAATAATTGACAGACCATTTCGTCACTTTGACAGGCCTTAAGAGATTAAGAAAAACGGTTTGTAAATTTCTATCTTAATTTTTCATAAGCTATCGTTCGACAAATACAAAAAGATCTAATCTTCTAACAAGGAATTTATTGAAAAATTGTTTAAAAAAATTACGAAACATTTAATTTAGTACGTAGTACCTATGTACTATGTACAAAATGTTTTCCTTGCACATCTTGGCAAAAGGCTAGGTCGAAGTAACAGTTTCCGATAACCTTGTGAATCATATCGTCTGTAATAAGATCGGACTTAATTTGTATGCGTTGTCTTAAATCGTCGAGGTTCTCCGGTTTTGTAGCGTATATTTATTTTTTAGATGCCCCCAGAAAAAGCAATCTAATGGCGAGAGGCCGGCAGACCTCGCTGGCCACTCTATAGAAGGCCTTCTGCCTATGCATCTGTTAGGAAAAGCTGTATTCAAATATTCCCGCACTATACGAGCATAGTGGAGAGGAGCTCCGTCTTGCTGAAACCATGTACTTTGATAGTTTGGGCCAGACAAACGTTGAATTTCAGGAATCATTAAATTTTGAAGCATATTCAAATATCTCTCAGCTGTTAAATTCCCTTCTATGAAAAATGGCCCTATAGTGCGAGTTCCATACAACACTGCCCAAACATTTATTCTTTGAGGGTGCTGGAAATGCGCTTCTCTCATCCAATGCGGATTTTGATCTGACCAATACCTATAATTATGATGATTCACATTCCCATTTAGCATAAACGTCGCTTTATCAGAAACAACTATATTATTGAAGAAATCATTATTCTCGTCCCACTTAGCCTTCATGGCTTCACAAAATTCGTTTCTTCTACCGAAATCATCATAGAGTTTACAGTCTGTCAAAGTGTCCAAATGGTGTGTAAATTATTTCGTAAATGGTTGAAGATAGATATAAGACTTCATACATAAGGTGTATTTAGATTTATTCCGGGCATTAAAAAATTTAATAATATCATGGTGTTTCGTTTGAATTATCAAAGTTGCTTTTAATTTTTTGTAGAAGCGGCAACACTGCATCACTGAAAATATTTTTGTTGGATAGAGCATGATTGCTAAAGTAAACTCTCCAATTTTCATGTACTTTACAAATAACGGAGATAATTGAGCGTTTTCAAACTTTTGGGACACACTGTCTAACAGTGTATAGAAAAACACCGCTGCAAATTGTATAAATACTTCCACATCAAAAAAACATCGGTTTTTTATAAATAACTGGAAAATGATTAAACTTTAAAAAAAAATTACAAGAACGCTTTTCGATCAGAAATTTGATTTTTTACATAATACCAAAAAATCGTGTGGATGGGTTCCAAAATTTAGTTTTTTGGAAATGTTTCGAAAATGACAAAATTTTCGAAAAAATTGTAAAAACGCTTTTTGTAAGAAATTTTATTTCCTATCTAATGGTATTTTTACTCTTT